>JAXQQM020068656.1:0-78386 GCA_034641835.2 Pinus albicaulis | reverse complement strand
CTGTTGGGGCCCTTGTTTTGAAAAACCTTGGTTTGAATGTTTAATTTGAAATAACGGCTAGATTTTGGGGTTGCGGAACGAGGGCACTTGGCAGCCGCAACCAAGTTACAACCACACCAAAAAGCGGAGCTACCAAGGTTGCGAAGGAACAGGCACATAGCGGAGGAAACTAGATGCATAAGTACAGATAAGGAGAAGATACAGCAGAAGAATGCAAGCGGAACACACAGATAATCAGAGAAAAGCTAGAAGCAGCTGAAGAAGGACATAAGAAGAACTAAAAGTCGCGACAGCGGGTGGATAAATAGCCGTCACCCAGAATAAAGTAGGGAGAAGAGAGCGACTGAAGGAGAAGAAACGCATGCTGCAGGAGGAACCCAGATTATGGATGAGGTCTCTGTAGTTCCTAGGGTTCTATTGATGTATATCTCTGTTCCGCAAGGCATATGTATCAGATTTGTAAGCCCATTGCAAAGCTATGTAACTGGGGATTTGACCAAGAGCTTAATATAATTGCAGGTTACTGTCTATTTGTGTGATTCACATGCATGTGTGTTGGTTGAGATGCTTTAAAATTTCAATTTTCTAATATCTGTATGAATGTTGTTGCGTATGTGATTCTATTTATGCAATCTAATCACTGATAAGAATGAATTGCGGATCCGTTCCTTGCCATTGGTCTATTCCCCTCCTGCATGTGGTCACGGCATGCCTCGGGTGAGACTCTCTACTCTCC
The DNA here is from genome assembly GCA_034641835.2 of Pinus albicaulis. Lineage (NCBI taxonomy): Eukaryota > Viridiplantae > Streptophyta > Pinopsida > Pinales > Pinaceae > Pinus > Pinus albicaulis. The sequence goes on along the minus strand of JAXQQM020068656.1, from coordinate 77,650 downwards.
AGAGTAGGGTGATAATGCCAGCGTGATCCTAGACTACAGCGGATTCCTGTGTTGGCCACAACTCTTGAACCCGGGTCTTGCCCACGAGACCTGATCACTCGCCAACAATGGTTCCATTGCCGGGACCCGCATGATATGAGGGGATCTAGACCATGGTATCACGGATCTTCGAAGGGGAGATACGGCGATGGTGGGATAATCATTTAGACCATTTCATTGCTCAGCAAGTGGAGTTGACTAAGAAAGTGGAGGCAGCGATCAAGGAACTCGTCCTTTTCTCAGATTTAGCCGGTGATACATACGAAATTTTTTGGGGAAAGTTCCCTACCGACCTTTACAATTGGTTTCAGAGGTTACAGACGAAGGTGCCTCGAGATGGCTCACGAAAGATAAACCGCAGGTGGGCGCACAGAGATCTGGTGGCTTTGCATCGGTTGAACACCGAGTTGACCCGCGCGGTGGATTTTTGGGTGGAGACCACGTTGGAAGGATACATTGTGGAGTTTTTTGCTGAGTGCTATCAATCCTTCTCGAAGGCCGAGGCTATCTTCCACTTCGGGCTCAGAGGGAAGCTGCTTAGGGAGATTCCACTGTGGATTAAAGCTCTGATGGTGGATGAAGGGTTGGTAGAATTCCACAAGACGAGTATGGAAGTGTAAACCACCGGTGCTGGGGGAAGGGTTGAAGGGATCGATGCCACGTAGAATGTGACACGGGGAGTGGGGAATGGATGCTGAGGCCGCAAGGACGTTGAGGGAGCGACGTGCACATCGGTGGGCACAGATTTCCGATAGGTGGCGAAGAAGGGTGATGCGAGATTTGAAAAGACGAGAGATCGAGAGGAAGAATCAGAAGGAGGCGCCTCAGAGGGTAGGAATTATGGACGCGGATACCCAAGGACGAGAAGGGACTGCTGTGGGAGTGCGATGGGTGCATGGGAGCACAGCCAAGCGAGCAAGGGAGACGGTGACTGACGAAGATGATGAAGGTATGCATCTCGAGGAAAGTTTCGATGGTGAGTGGTACGTTGTGATGCAACCGTTGTTTCAAGAGCGGACGACATTCAGTCCTCCAGGCTGCCATACTCCCCCCAATCTGCATGGCCAGGATCCCTACCTTCCCCTGGTACTTTATCAACCTTTGAGTAATATTTTCGTTAAACTCCAAGTCTTGAGTCAATTGCACAGTAGTTCAGTGTCGACGACGACACCCATTAGTAGCAGCAGCACTAGTAGTATTGCATTCCCGAGTGGAATAGTCACGCAACCAGGACCCGGAGGATTTATCCTGGTCAACCCGCCGCAAGTGAACATGGCTGGGTCTTTTACCCGGTATCCCGAGTTCTCGGGCCGGGGTAATGATGATGTAGAGAAACACTGGTACCTATGCGAAGCCATTTGGAGGGCTCGGCAGACGCCGGACGTAGGGAAACTAATAGAGTTTCAAACCACGCTCAGAGAGAGGACTCTGCGATGGTTCATCAAGTGGTCTGAGGCCCACCCGAATCCCGTCATTGCGGACGTGAAGCGGGATTTTGTCCGGGAATTTAAGCTTCCCCAGACGGACCAACAGGGTCTATCCGAGCTCTGGGAAACTAAACAGAAGGAAGGAGAAACCTCATGGGAGCTAATGCGGCGATTCAAGGACGTGATCAGGAAACTCAGTTACCCGATCGATCCGAACCATCAGAGGGACTGGTTCATCAAGGCTTTGCTTCCCTTGACGCGAACCCCCCTCACCCAACAGAAGATTGACAATCTGCAGGACGCTTTGGAGCAGGCCATGAAGATCGAGGCCATGGCGGGCTACCCTCAGGAATATCGGGGAGGGCCAGGCCCGCAGGATCCCTCCTTGGTGGGATTGCAGCATCAGATAGCTAGCTTGACCGAAAATCTCAAGGAGATACAGCCGGTCAGACTAGCCAGGCCGAACGTTTGGTGCACTCACTGCCTGGTCGAAGGCCATGTCGCAACTGAGTGTCCTCGGTTGCGTGGCGCGGGGGTGGGACCCTCGGTCGCGAAAATTCAAGGGGGGCCACCCATGGGGGGTGGCACGGCACTGAATCCGCAAGGGGTATACCAGCTGCAACAGCCTTATGCGGGGTTCCCCTCCCAACTCAACCCATCCGCCACGGAGTATTGTGAGATTTTCCGGACGGTGGGATATCCACCTCGGATGTGCCCGATCCTACAGAAGTATTCCAACGTGCCAAACAACGTATATTGTGATTTTTTTGCTTCCACGACTCACAACACTGGGCAATTCCGAGCTCTCGATGCACTCGCGGACCGGTTGGACCGACCCTCCTACAGGGTGAATGAGGCTCCTAGAGGAAGAGGGGGTGGGGCCAGCGGAGGCCGCGCTGGGGGGCGGGGGCCGGTGAAATGCTATAACTGTGACCAGGAGGGCCATGTGGCTCACGAATGTCCCCTCCCTCGCCGTCCATGGTGTTCCTAGTGCCGCGTAAACACCCATGCGACAGAAGATTGTCCCGAGCTCGTCAAAAAGTGGGAAGAACGTGCACGGTAGAGGGGCATGAATTTGGTAAACGCCGAGCCGCGGGCGGCTGCGACTCCGGCCATGCAGAACATCGCTATTGTGATGAGGGGAAATAATAAAATGGGGGAGGACGCTTGCGGAAAGGAGCCGACACCAGTTGTCAGGCCAGCATCCCCGCACCGGGTAATCAGACCCGAGGCACAGAAGAAGTATTTTTAGGAGGCGGTTGAGGAATTTTCTCAGCTGCGCGAAGCGGGAGGCCTGGAGGCACCCCTGCCGACAGATCTTGGGCCACAGCATGCCCCAAGAACCCTGATTGAAGAGTGGCTCCAGCTATTCCTCAAGATTGTTGACAGTGCTGCTCTGCGGCAGCAGCTCAAGTGTACTTTGGAAGGAGCACTGTAGGGGAGGACAGGATTGGGGGAACCGGTGGACACAGCCCCCCAATCGGTGCAGCACATCAAGCGAAATAAGCGATGAACGAGTAAAGAGTTCCGGCTCAATACGCAGGTTGGGGGATTCCAAATCAGTGACACCATGCTTGATTTAGGGTCTGACGTCAACATCCTGCCACGCAAGACGTGGGAGGCTCTCGGAAAGCCACAACTGGCCTACTCGCCCATCCAACTTAGAATGGAAAACCAGTACTGCATTTTGAGGTTAAAGATATTATGGGGGTAAAGACTTACACCGATTTTGAGGTTATTGATATTATGGGAGACAAGGATCCTTACCCCGCCCTGTTAGGCATTGATTTGGATTTTGAGAATTATGCTATCATTGACCTCAAAAAGGAGTTGATGATCTTTGAATATGGGGAGGTCCAGGTCACTCAGCCTCTCGACCCATATCAAGGCTCGAGGTATACTGAGACGGTGGATAACCGGGAGGATGCTCAGATGATGGACCACCTCTACCAGATGACTGCAGGGAAGCGGGAAGACTATATTAACCCGACCGCGACTGGCTTTGTCAGTTGGTGGAGTGTCCAGAGCTCAGAGCTGGGATCCGAACTCACGTGGGAAGACTGGCAGTAGGGGGGGTATGAGACCAGCACGCGGAGATGTGCTCATGTTGGCCGCGTCAGTTGGATTGGGGCTGAGTTCAGAGAATACCCCACCCTGTCAGACATGCAAGATGTCAATACCTTTATTGCTAAGGTTGAGGACATGGTGCTGGAAGGGAGCAGACTACCCCTTTTGGACATCGCACTACAGTCTACAGCAGCCCGGTGGTGGAAAAATCACCGCAATACCTTGTCGCGGTGGAGTAGTGTTGCGGACACGTTGCGGGCGTGGTTCAAAGAAGATGAAGGCCCTTGAAGTAGGCAGCGGTACTCTGGGACTTCCAATCCACAGGACCACTTGCAGACCTGTGAGGAGCAGTGGCGAAGTACAGGATACCCGGAAGAGCTGTGGGCTCATCGGTTTGTCCACTCTTTAGACACCATCACCCACACATGGTACTTGGAGGAAGAATAGAAACGAGGGACTAGTTCTTGGACGGAAGTCGCGCACAAATTTGCGCGGTGCTTCTCTTTCACAGGAGACACAGAGTTGGAATCTCAGGAATTGCATGCTATCAGGGCGGTACTGTTTTTCCGCGATCCACAGACCGACGGTTGCACACTGCCCTCCCGTCCTGAGGCCATGCGAGAGTTTTTTTGCCAAAGGATTGACGACGATCCGAAGGACGATGGTCTGGAGGACCTGAGGCACATGTATTTCGAAGAGAAGGAAGGCGAGCGGAACGTTAACGAAGAGCCAGCCACCGAAGGGGTCCATTTACGGCCGCTGAAGACAAAGAAGCTAAACATCGGTATGGAGGAGAAGCCTAAGTTGGCTATAGTGGGCAATTACTGGGACGAAGAGACAACCAAGGAGATTTTCAGCCTCCTCTAGGAATATGAGGACTTGTTCCCTTCGTCGGTAGCAGATCTGAAGGGCATCAAAGGCGACCTTGGCGAAATGCGCATCGTGCTGAAACCGGGTGCCAGGCCTGTGAAGCACCGACCCTACCGGTTGAACTCGTGGGTTAAAGAGAAGGTTAAGATGGAAATCGATAAGATGTTGGCCGCAAGTCTAATCTTTCTCGTGGAGGAAGCAGAGTGGGTGAGCCCTATCGTCATCTAGAATAAGAAGGACAAGGCAGAGATACGGGTTTGTGTCGATTATCGCAGTCTGAACAATGCCTGCATTCATGATCCATTTCCCACCCCTTTCAGCGACGAAGTGTTGGACCATGTTGCGGGGAACGAAGCCTACTCTTTCACTGATGGATTTTCGGGCTACCATCAAGTGCGTATTGCGGAAGAAGATAAGTCAAAGACAACATTCACCACCGAATGGGGGTTGTTCGATACCACGTCATGCCGTTTGGCTTGAAGAACGCTCCGGCCGTGTTTTCCCGGATTGTCATCGCCACCTTTCGGGAGTACATTCACAAGTTCCTGGAAGTCTACATGGACGACTAGACTGTCTACATTTTATTAAATAAACACACTACCTTGTTGCGGGTCATGTTTGATCGGTGTCACCAGCTGCAGATTTTCTTGAACTTAAAGAAATGTATTTTTGTCGTTCCGTTCGACATGTTGTTGCGACATGTGGTATGCAAGCAAGGGATCTGCGTCGACCCCACCAAGGTTGCGGTGATCATACACATGGAAGCCCCCGAGACGGTGAAACAGTTGCGAGCATTTCTCGGGCACACGGGATACTATAGGAGGTTTATCCGCAACTATGCCAAGATCACTGCTCCATTAGAACAACTTCTTCGGAAGTCCGCAGTCTTTCAGTGGATGGAGGAGTGTCGGGTAGCCCTGGACACCCTGAAGGAAAAGCTGGCGTTGACACCTATTCTAGTTCATCCAGACTGGCATAAGCAGTTCCATGTGCATATCGACGCTTCCAGTGTTGCACTTGGGGCTGTCTTGGCGCAACCCGGCGATACAACAGTTGACCACCCGGTCTACTTCGCCAACCACAAACTGTCTAATGCAGAGAAGAATTACACCACGACCGAGAGGGAAGCGCTGGCGATGGTGTACTCTCTTCAGAAGTTCCACCACTATCTTCTAGGGGGCAAGTTCAAGTTCTTCACAGACCACTCTACCCTGAAGTACCTGGTCAATAAGCCTGTTCTAGAAGGATAGATTTGCTGTTGGCTTCTACTATTTCAAGAGTTCACGTTCGAAGTAATCGTCAAGCCCGGAGGTTGAATGTCGGGCCCGATCACCTATCCAGGTTGGAGACGGGGGAGAATGACGACTCCCTCGATGATCAGCTGCCAGACGCTGACCTCTTCCGAGTCGAAGTTGTACCAGATTACTTGGCCGAAATTGCCGCCTATCTGACCACAGGGCAATGCCCTCAGGATTATACCCCGCTCTAGAAACGGCATTTGGTCGTCCATGCCGCCGACTACCAATTGATCGCAGGGCAGCTATACAAACTAGGCTTCGATGAGGTTTTGTACAGATGCGTCCTTGACCACGAATGGGAAGCGGTAATGTGGGAATGTAATAGCGGTGTTGCGGGAGGGCATGTGGGTGCGAAACCCACCGCAAGAAAGGTGCTCCAAGCTGGCCTGTGGTGGCCGACAGTACATACCGATTGTAAGGCCTATGTGAAGCGATGTGAATTCTGCCAGTGGATGGGAAGGCCCTCTCACCGGAACGAGCTTCTGTTACACCCAGTGCATGTGTTGCGGCCGTTCGAGAAGTGGGCTGTCGATTTTTTGGGCCCCATAGCCCCGGTTGCCAGACACTCCAAGGCCTGGTACATCATTACTGCCACGGATTACCTCACCAGGTGGGCTGAGGCAGCCGCAGTACGCGACTGCACAACAAATACCGCCGCCCGGTTCATTTTTGAGAAAATAATTTGCCGGTTTGGCTGCCTGCAAAGTTTAACCAATGATCAGGGTACGCACTTCATTAATGACACGGTGAAGACACTGCTGGACACCTTCATGGTTCAGCATCACAAGAGCAGCCTGTATCACCCGCAGGCTAATGGTACGATGGAAGCCTTCAATAAGATTCTTGAGAAAGGCTTGACTAAGATTTGCAATGCCCAGCGTGATGATTGGGACGAGTGCCTATCAGTGGCCTTACAGGCCTATCAGACTACAGTGAAGAGCTTGACTAATCAAACGTCGTTCCAGCTCGTGTACAGCCGGGAGGCTATGATCCCCGCTGAGTTTATTGTATCAAGCCTGTTGATCGCCACGTCTCTGAAGTTTTCGGAAGAGGCCTCCCTCAAGGAGCGCCTCCATGAATTACAGGAACTGGATGAGGCCCGCTTCCTTGCCAAATTCCACCAGAAGGTTCAGAAGGACCGGCAGAAAGCATGGCACGACCACCACATTAAGCACAAAATCTTTTAGGTTGGCAAAAAAGTTCTTTTATACGACAACAGGTTCCAGAAGTTCCCAGGAAAGCTACAGATGCACTGGTTGGGACCCTACTTCGTTATCGAGATTCGCGATTCCGGAGCCGTTCGGTTGGCATAGCTGGACGGTACGGTTCTTCCTGGATGGGTGAATGGCACACGCCTGAAACCCTACCAGGAGTAAGTACCTTTCATTTCTCATCAATAACTCTCACACCCGAGAGCACCCGTAGCGTAGCATAGTTGAATAACTCTCCCGCAACCGGGATGAGCGTAGGATGTATTCTCTGTTCATAGGTAGTGTGTCAATAACCAATCAGTTGTGGGGCTGCACCACAACCGACTGTGGTCGGGGCAGCACCTATCCAGCGTGTCATCCCTGTAGGATCCATACCAGTCTCCACGTCAGTCCAGCTCCATCTACCCACGCACTTGTGTCAGTCCGTAGGATCGCCTAGATCTGCATCATTAATTACCATACTTGGCAGTAACCGCGCCGTCATCATTTGGCCATGACCCGCAGTAACCTCAGCCGTCGCGTCCGCCCATTTCCCCATGCCACCTTCAGCAACTGTCACAACACTCATTGGCATGAGATTGATCGCACGATTATCGCAGAAAGAATGCCAGCAGGAATTAACTCGTTAGGGGGTCTCGTCAACTCCACTCGTGCCAGGTGCTGACATAACTTGCATGGACACCAAAAGCACGAGAATGCCGGACCCGTTCGAATTAGCAATTGCAGCTGCACCAGAGCCGTTGAATTCTCAGAACGCATTGCACCAGGAAAGGCAACCAAGGCCGATTCTACAGGTCTATCAGCACCGGGCCAAAATGTCGAAGGCCGTCCCAGCCGTCATTGAACCAGGGCTTGACACTCGGATTCACAAGACCGAGTCCCTTGTGGGCAAATATGATAATGCAGCCTTGATTGATGCCAACCTCTCAAATGCTGCCGAATTTTCGTCCCTCCAGCGGTAGGCATATATGGATCACTACTGCACTGCAGCCGGCAACCCCGCCAGCCACCTGTTACCAGAGTTCAGGGGCCTTCAGAACTCGTCCCTGATGAACTTGAGAAATCTTCCGGTCTTTGGCACCACCGGACCGGTTCTGCAGTGTACACGCTTCCTCCTCAGCTAAATTCAGAATGGGTCCTTGTGGATGACCCAGGAAATTCCCATTCACGCTGAAGATATTCATCGCCTCACAGGGCTTTCGCAGACGGGCGCAGACGTCTCAACGGCCTGCCAGAACTCCTCCAAGCGCGCACAAAATTCGGGCGATGCAGACCTCTATGCGAAATATGGCACTCGCGGGGGGGGGGGGGGAAAGGAGCCAAGATCGACCTCATTAACAAGCTTGAGATTCGATTCGCCTGTTACTTCATTGCCTGCAAGACAATGAGGCATTACACCAAGGGCGAATGCACTCTTGATACTATTTCTATTGATGAACATTGTGTCCAAGGCACCAAACTAAATTGGTGTTCCTTCTTGTTAAAAGACACAACTCCAACACACAGAGGCTTGCTCGGCGGAGGCCAAATGCATCATTCGTGAGCTCCGGCCGCCCCTTCAATCTAGCGCCCGGACCATCCAACAGCTCGCAGCGGCAACCGAGACCCAGATCAGCAAAATGTTCGGAGCTGTCCCAATGCCCATCGAGCAGGCTGCTGTCACCAAGCTCGCTGAGGAAACAGACTCACTCATCCAGGGGTGGAAGCGAGCTGTGTCGACTTTTACTGAGCTTCGAGCTACAACGTTCCAAAGGGTCTCGGAGTTGGGGCCCTTGTTTGAACAACCGCCTGAAGACGCACAACAAGGATAGGAACAAGCTGAAGGCACACAGCAGGAACAAGCACAGGATGAAGGCACACAGGGCGAACAGGGCACGGGGTCAAGCAGGGAAATGGAGGTAGAAACCGTAATTTGTGATTGACTCGGGGATGAGTCAAGGAACTGTGGTCGGGGCCTGTTGGGGCCCTTGTTTTGAAAAACCTTGGTTTGAACGTTTAATTTGAAATAACGGCCAAATTTTGGGGTTGCGGAATGAGGGCACTTGGCAGCCGCAACCAAGTCACAACCACACCAAACAGCGGAGCTACCGAGGTTGCGAAGGAACAGGCACATAGCAGAGGAAACTAGATGCATAAGTACAGATAAGGAGAAGATACAGCAGAAGAACACAAGTGGAACACACAGATAATCAGAGAAAATCTAGAAGCAACTAAAGAAGGACATAAGAAGAACTAACAGTCGCGACAGCGGGTGGATAAATAGCCGTCACCCGGAAGAAAGTAGGGAGAAGAGAGCGACTGAAGGAGAAGAAACACATGCTGCAGCAGGAACCCAGATTATGGATGAGGTCTTTGTAGTTCCTAGGTTTCTATTGATGTATATCTCTGTTCCGCAAGGCATATGTATCAGATTTGTAAGCCCATTGCAAAGCTATGTAACTGGGGATTTGACCAAGAGCTTAATATAATTGCAGGTTACTGTCTATTTGTGTGATTCACATGCATGTGTGTTGGTTGAGATGCTTTAAAATTTCAATTGTCTAATATCTGTATGAATGCTGTTGCGTATGTGATTCTATTTATGCAATCTAATCACTGATAAGAATGAATTTCGGATCCGTTCCTTGCCATTGGTCTATTCCCCTCCTGCATGTGGTTGCGGCACGCCTCGGGTGAGACTCTCTACTCTCCAGAGTAGGGTGATAATGCCGGCGTGATCCTAGACTACAACAAATTCCTGTGTTGGCCACAACCTCACAGACACAGGTCTTGCCGCGAGACACGATCACTCGCCAAATAGGTAGGGAGACCTTTAAATCCCTTTAGTAGGAATAAAACACTTCCGGTGAATGTGGATCGGTTTAGGTAGGCAAAATAAAGTCACCTTGAGTGTGAAAGGGAGCAATGCATGTGGACTAGATCAAATTTGACCAAATCAACGGTGCTTACAAAGGAGAGAGCGAGCTAGTGGAAACATCACATTTTGGAGGAGGAGTCTTTGAAAGGAAGCAACCTCATGAATGAGTGGGGCCAAGGTGAGTTACTCACCAAGGATACAAAAAGGAAGGTATGGCAGCCATGAGAGGCATTCAAAATATTTTTTATGATTGAGTCTTATGACTTCTTGCATACTTCATCTGTTTATGCAGGTTTCTTTGCCATTTAGTGCAAATTATTCTCATGCGGGAATTCCACACTCTTTCTTGGAGAGCACGGTGAAGGGATCTAAAAGGAGTGATACAGGGATATATTTCCACCCATCAAACATTGGTTCAAGGAGCCACCTACAACTACAACATAGTCCCTTGGAGAAACTGTGTTATTTTTCATGGTGTTGTAGTGGAAGGGTTAAAACCCATTTGTTTGTGAGCTAGTTTCCTAGGGAAAATATCATTCTTTCTCTCGGAAAGATAACGAGGAGTTGTTTCAGCCATTTCTTGTATTTTCTGACCATATGTATGCGAATCTGTAGTTGGACACCATGATTTTCGGTCATAGATCTATAGATCTACTTTTTGTACCTCATGCTTTCAAAAAGCCCTCATCGGGTTATCTTAAGATTTTATAAAAAGAACTAGATCTCCATTTTCTTAGCTCTTTGATTAATGTATCATATGATATATTGGTTTATATTTTTTATGTATTATAAACCCTCATAAAAATGTGTTGTCTTATGCCTCAAAAAGTGCATAATTTGTAGAGGTCATGGGGTTTGGGATTTTAGACTATATTGGGCTTGGGAGATGTTGTTTAGCATAGCTAGAATGAATTTTTATGATCCCTTTCTATATTTGAGGGATATAATACATAAAATAATGGATCCTAGTGTTTTCTAATTTACGTAAGCGTAATTTTGAGGCTTGCGTTTTTGGTGTCAATATTATTGATTTTCCTGAAAAAATATTGCGAACATCGAATATTTTTTAATTCTCTTTGATAGAAAGTTATTTCATCCAAAAAACTCAGTCCAAGATAAAAAACCAATAGGGCCCATTTTATTAATAACAGTGGCGGAAAGACGATTGATGCCTACGAGAGTTAAATTTCGGTAATAGTTTCAAATGGTCATATGATCCCATGGCGTCATAAGAAAATTAAGAATTAAGTTTAAAATCAACCATTTCATTCATGAATCTAAGCCTGAGATAAAGAAATATTCCAGCAGTCGAATGGTTGGAAAAAATAAGGGATGTGGAGGAGCGACGTGATACTAGTTCACATCATGCTTACCTCTGAGACCCATGAGGAAAAGAGAGATTAAAAAAGGTCTAGAGAAGAAGGATCATACTCGAAGAAGCTACATCGGATAATAATTCAAGATTATGTATAGAAAGAAAACAAAGTTGAACCCCATTAATAGAGCGAGAGAAGACGATTGGAAACGTAGGCAAAAAATTGACTATCGGAGGATGATGCCCACACCATACGAAGAAGCACTATGGCATTATCTTCGAGGGTGAAATCATTAAAAAGTATATGGAATTACGATATTTCAACATCCAATAAGACAGGTTGAGAAAGATATCATGGAGAAATATAAAGAAGTTAAAATTAAAAATTAAGCATTGAATGTTGTTATATACATAAGCGGAAAACTCCCGGTAATCGGAAAGTGGAGGTTACTTTTATTTTTTGACCTCGGGGACAAAGACAATGTAGATGAAATTCCTACGATCAAAGTATAGACCCCCAAAGTTCGGAAGACTATAAAAATACAAGATTTGAAGTTCATGCCCAAGGACATGCATCCAATTGACCAAATTGAATTCCACAGTAGGTAGAATGATATATTCAATAATGACACATCAAGCTCTAAGTGTTGAAATTTAGAACTCTCTCTAGCAAATGTAAGGTCACGGTTATAGCTAGAGGCATCATCAAAAAGGAAAAGACAACGGGGATTAAGTCACTAGAAGAGTTGGTAATTGAGATTTGCTATAATCAATACGACATCAAGGCTGTAAAAGAACTTATAAGAAAAGAAAAATGTGAACATATTTACATAGAAATAGTTAAATTTCAACTAAAATGAAACATCTACAAACCAAGGAGGTTGGAACAAAAGCGATAAAAAGGATAGAATGGCAATTTAATCATCAGGTTAATGAGCTCAACTTCAAAGTAAACAGTATGGATAATATTGTGCGGGGAGAAAATAAACTAGCATGGAAGAAGTTCCATTCTGTTATTCCCATAGCATCTACATACGACACCACCATCTACAACAAACACGTATCGACAAATACCAATATCCCATCACCTGACAAGGGCAGAGAAAATTAATCAAAGCAAAATGGAAGATATGTCTAATGAGACTAACAGAGACTAATAAACTCAAGAAAACGGTAAGGAAAGCTTAGAGGATAGAAAATAAATTGGGTACAGTAAAGGTATCAAGTGAAATTACAGAAAAGAAAAATAATTTATGAATAAATCCACAATGAAGAAAAAGAGTTGTCATTAACGGGCAACACAGCAAGAGAAAAAACATCAATTGTGGGCCCAATATGTTAACTCATTTATTATATTTGACGCTTCTATATAGTTATATTTGACAGAATGACTTGTTGAAGAGATGTTACGGAGAAATGATCGAAAAATCAATAATATGGAAAGAAACAGGAAAAAGCCTTTAAATAAATTAAATTCACAATTCTAAAAAGTAAATATGAAATGGAAAGAACTCGGATAGATGACGAACAAGGACTATCCTAGAAGTGAAGAAAGTGATTTCCAAAGAAATCTAATGCTACAACTTGAGGAGAAATGTAAAACTTTGGAACTCATAGTGAAAAGGTTTTTTGACAAGTACGATATATTAAGACGAGAAGGATGTGCCTAGCCCTTTAGTGATAAATGATAAGCTCATGAGGCATGAGGATTATGTCAAGAAGTTAAGGGAAGTAGCCAAAGAAACTTCTCCACGAGTTCCTAAATGAAGGGAACTCCCATAGGCAGATACTCCTTCAATATATCAAAAACATTTACCTCCCGGCCACATGAGATAAAATCACGTTTTTTGTAAATAAGGCATCTCTTGCCAAACATTCGAGAGGTGGATGAGATTTACCGCAAGATGATGAAAATCAAAATCTTAGATGAAGAAATGTGGGAGAAATGGTGTGATTTTACTATGAAAAGGGTGGTAACATACATGAAGAAGATAGATGAGAGAAAAGACATATGAAAGAACATATAGACAACATCAAACAAAATCAAGACGATTTAGTCGGTTAAGAAAGGTGTCACTATCTTTTTACATAAAGATATTGTATTTTCCTAGAATAAATCTAGTCAATTGACGAGCTATTTTTTTACTATTTTGTATAAATACTTCATTATTTGAAGTATTAAAAGTTCAGTCAGTGTGAATTTTCAAGTATTTCGATGGTAGGCCTCATCTCTTACGAAGATTTATTTTACCAATTTCTAGTCGATAGGCTGAACAATTTATAGAGAAACTTCCTTACGGATTTCATAAATAATTGAGGCTTTCATATCGGTGAAATGCAAAATTTCAATTGTTCATGTTCTTTTTCCCTAAGTATTCCATAAAATTTTATGTGTTCTAATTTGGAATGTTATAACGAGAATATTCTTTGCGAGAATTTGTAAAACTTACACTCTTGTTTTTAGCTGGTATGCATTTCTATGTTTTATTTTGATATTTGGTTTAGAGAATTCCTAATTTTCCTGCGATCTTGATTGACTTCTTCATCCTTGTGCATTATCTAGTTTAAGGAATTCTTAATTGCTACTTGATCTAATTGAAAAATCACTTCATCATTCAGCCTTGAGATACGTGTTGCTCTTATCTTGCCCCATTACACATTCCTTATAATTTGATTTAGACTATTTAAAATCATATTTGACTCCATGTCCCAATGGAAAAGTGATAAGTAACAACAAGCAAAACCAATCCAAATTAAGCATACATAACTAGCCTAATATCTATTAAAAAAACAAAGTTAAATCATATAGAGAGATCCTCTCTAAGTTTGGGAAAGCTAGATCCTAAGCTCCAAAAGTGGTTTGTAGTTACCTGCGATATTTATTTTTTAACGCAAGAACAACCTTTGGAAATTTCGGGCACGATAACATATTGGCAACCATACTTGGGACAACTCGAGTTCTTAGTTAAAATATATCTTAAAGGAAACAATTTTCTCCATTTTTTCACATTAAAGTTTTAAAGGGTTGTTTCAATTTATCAAAGAAAGTTAAAATTATGGCTTCTAAAAAAACATACTGCAGCTCATCACAGTCCACAACCTACTACAATTGTTAATGATCTAATAGAATTTTAAGAAAACCTAAAAAAAAGTAGAGAGTTAAGGAAGTAGTAGTGAGTTAATCAAAAAGAAAACTCACTTCCTAAGGAGTTATCAAATATAATGGATATTCAATTTGATTTATCATTTGAGCATTCCTTATTTCATACCAAATATGAAAACTCGGTCCATGATACTATAATAAACCGCAATTTTATTCAATTTATTTAATCAAAGAAGGATACTATACAATTTGATTTAGATCAACTATAGAAATTAGTATACACTATGCATGCATACATCAGTTCACATGATCTCACAATATTTAACTTATTGAAAAGTACGAATCGTTCCATTAATTAATCTTTTGCGAGAAAATTAACTACAAAGACATGTGAAGCATAAATAAAAAAAGATCGCACATAACACGGTTGTTTAACGGGAAAGATTGAAGCTGAAAACCCAAACTATAATATATTATGTGTATCATGGAGATCATGTAACAATATCATACAAAGCTTAGTACATCAAGCTCTTAGTACAATCAATCGTCACACACTAACATAGAAGAAATCTCTGAATCCATGCATCGATTCTGCCCTACTAACAGCTACTCAACATGCAATCCCCTCTTGAAGAATAGCTCTAAATGAATTCGGAGTACCTTGTTGTGTAATCCTCATTGGAAACTCCAATGTGTGTGTGTTCGATCAATGCATCACTATAGTCACAACAAATAGTCCATCTTGCCCCTTTCACTTTATCTCTCCATTGGGTCTCCTTTGGGCCATATACCGCTGTAATTCAATAATTGTATTTTTCAATTTAATTAATAGTTATTATTTGTGAATTAATTAACTAATTAATTAACTCCACTCACTAGTGTATCATTGAGTTAGACTAGATACAACTAGCTCATGAGTCTAGCGGGTTATTTGAATACAACTCCATGAACTTCTCTTCCATCTCTATCATAACTTTGCCCTTCGGTTATAATGAGTCCTCCATGCATGAACCACCAATAAACCTAGGAATTGCATAAATCTTTCGGCCAATGATTTGAAATACATATGCGAAATTAAGTGCTCAAGAGAATAGTTGACATTTATTGTCGGATTATTATTAAGACCTAATAATAATTGACACTTCTATTTTTAGATTGAAGATCTTTAAATAGACTTTGCCCAATATTATAAAAATATAATTTCATCTATTTTTCCAACTTGACCAACCATCCAAAAATAACATCTTGCAGAAGCTTCGAAATATGATCACAATGTCTAAAAATAGACATAGTCTAAAAATGAGCTTGCGCCAAAAATAGCCTGCGGAGCCCACTTAGTGAAAGGCGACTCTTTTAACTAAGCTCATCATCTTGTTGAATCAACACTCCCTCTTAGCAAGATAGGGATTATCCTTCACCTCAATCCGCCTCTGGTATTCGAATTTTCTCTTGGTGAGCGCGTTCATCAAAATATCATCTGATCCTCCGTGAATATGCCGAAGAAACATGATCTTATTTTGCACATAATCTCTAATATGATGATATCGGATATCAATGTGTCTAGATCTATCATGAAACACGAAGTTAATCGAGATTTTAATGCAACTCTAATTCTCACAATGTATCACTATAGGATCTAAATGTGAACCGAACAAGCCAACAGGGATCTTCACCTCATCTAGATAGCTTTCACACTGACTTGAATTCTTGCCATTTTATTCTTCTTCCATTGAGCCCAGGTATCCACTGGATATTTTCCCTTCTTTGTACAGAAAACTTCCATGAATCCAATGCGAAAAATCCCTCCTTATGTGCTCTTCTGCATGCTGTTGGGCTGCTACCCAATGCGCATCTTTGTAAAAAGCCATGCAACTTCACCTCATCCATCTGTATGTACATAAACCATACTTAGATGTGCCCTGAGATACTGTAGGACATAGCTTCCCTGCCTTCCAAAAAAAGCTTGGTGAGCTTAACAGGCTGCTTGTGAAAGTTGGTTCTTTAGCATATGTCCGATCTTGTATTAACTAAATACATCTGACCTTTCTGTTGTCGATAAATAGTGGCATCCCTGCCTCACCAATGTAATATCTTTACCTCGAATTTCCTGGAAGAGGATTGTCGATAGAGCTTGAAACCTTGCATGTGAAACTTCTCCGATATCTCCTCGACCTTACTTTCCTTGAGACCACCAAGCAGTTCACCTTCCTAATTCCATATTTCCAATCCCCAAGGAAATAATAGAAGGAGGCCCAAGTCCTTCATCGCAAACTCATTTGCAAGATCTTCCTTGCATGGAGATGTATCAGCCCACTCATCACCCATTACTATTAAATCATCAACATAAAGGACAATGATTAAAATCTTACCCTTGACCACAATTTAGTGCAGGGTTTGCATCCCGCCTCACTCTTGGTGAAGCCAGAATCCATTGAAAATGTTGCTACGTCCAGGAGTGTATAAGCACGTGGTGCTTGCTTCGACCCATACAATTCTCTTTTGAGCCTACACGCATGCGACTCGCTCACCGAAGATCTTAAATCCTTCGAGTTGCTCAATGTACAACTCTTCCTTAATGATCCCATTAAGGAATGCGATCTTCACATCTGTCAGTGAATGTGCCAACCCATGCAACGCTAAGAGAGAAAGAGGATTGTCCTTACGGAAGAATATCTGTCGACGGTGCAAGGTTTCTTCATAATCAATCCTCGATCTATAAAGAAACCCGAGAAACAAATCTTTCCTTGTACTTCTCGACGCTCCCATCAATGGCTTGATTTACCTTGTAGATCCATCTTGATCCTACAATATTGATTTTCCCACTAGCCTTGGAACAATCGCCCGAGCATATTTACGACAATGGAGTCATGCTCTTCCACCATGGCATCTGCAGCAGGCTCCTACATTGCTTCTTCAAAAGAAGATGGCTTTCTGTCATGATACACTTGCTCATAAGACCCATGTATCTAGTAATCGGTCGGGTAGTGTCTCATGTCTGCATTGTGATGTAGGGACTCCTACATTGTTGCCGCATCAAGCTTCGATCTCTCAGCTTTTGTGGTATGATTTAACATAGCCACCTGAGATGTTTGGTTCTACATGAGTGGACTCCTCCACTCCACCAGATCTCCTCTTGCGGGCGATCACATCCCAGACTCATCTTTTGGAACAAACTCGCCCGGTCGCCAAGTCTAGCTCCCTCTCAAGCAACACTTTCATGGCTTTCACCTCTAACGAATTTTATATCCCATCGTACCACGATCATCAGGCCAATAGGGAAAAAACTCCCCCACACAATAATTATGGGGTGTTTCTATGTATCCCACAAATATCCCAACCACTGTGATCCGGCTCGACTTATTCTTGGCATCCTTTGTCCACATGAATGTAAGCAGAGACGAGAAAAAAATATTCAAATGAGAGATATCGGGTTTTCTTTACCAGGTAAATATTCTTGATTGTACTCTGTAGTACTCTATGAGGACAACATTTTTGCACATAAACACATGATGTTGCATACTTGGCCACAAAGTGCATCGGTAGGCCACTGGTGATTTAGCATCACTCGTACGTACCCACAATCATTCTATTCTTCCTCTCTAGTGACCCCTTTCTACTATGGGCTATGAGGCGCTATGAGCTCTCTTCGAATTCCTTCTTTGCTACGAAGTATTTGAATTCGCACAAGGATGTATTCACCACCATTATCGCTCGGTAGAGCTTTCACTTGCTTCACGACTCCTTCTCCACTAATGCTAAACTCCATGAGAACTTTGAGAATGTTTGTCTTCTTCTACTTGGGAAGATCCGGCCTCTGAGAGATAGTCATCAACAAATATAACATAATCTATGTGTTTTTCTATTGAAATGGCGAAAAGGTCCACACACATCTATGTGAATTCTCTCAAGGACCACCCAAACATGGTTCTCCTTCTCATGAAAGGTGGTATTCACAAAATTACCCATATTACATCACTTTCAACGGTTGTTGCTAAGTACCTTGGGAAGTCTGGTAGAAATCTACGCAAAATATTCAAAGCGCCTTGGTGAAGATGGCCCAATATCATGCCATAATTTTTCCCTCATCTGACTCACCACTTCTTCTGCTTTTGCCCACCATTGCGACACAACCACACCTACCTTCAAACATAGATATTCTAAACTTGAATCCCTATCTTCTTGGCTTGACGAGTTGTTTTATGTCGAACGAAGGCTTTTTCCTCAATGAAAACAACATCATAACCTTTGTCTTCCAACATTGCGACCGAGACCAAGTTCTTCTTGGGACACAGAACATGCATAATATCCTTCAACAAAAATGGGTTACGGAACTCCTCTCAAAGGTAATGGTACCAATTACGGTCGCACTATGTTGACCATCGTCTCCCATCTCTATATGCATACGGAGATCCTTCTCCTCCAAGTCACTAAACAACTCCATGTCTCCCATCATATGGAAAGAGCGCACCACTATCAATATACCACGAATCCACATAGCTTGAAAACAAGCATGCGATCAAGAAAATTCAAGTTCAAATTGTGAGGCTGAGCCTCTCCATCTATAACTCGACAACCTTCTTTCTCTTCTTCTTCGTGAATAGGTTAATGGCAAAATTCCCATGTTCGTGACGGTGAAACACTTCACCTTGGACAAATCCTAATTCTTGCCTTTACCATCGAGATTTGAAGGAATTTATTCCCCTTCCCTTTCGTTGATTTGGCAGCCAAAAGAAAAATTCCCCTTCATCTTCATTCTTCGATGAAGATCTATCCTGATGTTGAGCCCAAGATTGTGCTTTCTTTCATCTTACTTTACCTCATTTTCCTTTGTCCATTGTTATACGGACAAATGATCAATGAAATTAGTTAAAAAATTACTTTAGAATGATTAACATGGCTAACTTGCTAAGTTTTGTGATTTTGTCATTGTAATGCATTTGTTGAAACTAAATTTCATAAAAATCCGGACATTCGTAGCTAACCGACAATTAAGTGTCTTCACGTTGAAGCATGTTCCAAGTGTCCTCTCGGGAAAAACCACATATGGGTATATTCCACATTATGTCCTCATCATTCGTTGCTCACCACCAGAAGGCGAACCGAATTACGGAGCGTGGTTTTGGTCGTGGGAACTCATTGAGAGCGGACTTCTAAGCATTTGTCCTAGTCTAGATGTCCTTTTTCCCTTCTGTTGCTCATATTTAGAGTCCTAGTACGATTTCCCGATAGTAAAGACAATGATCCCCGTGTTTTTTACAGTCTGTTATGTGGATTTGTTATAAAAGCACTCGGGAAGCAGGGCTAGCTCTAGATTTTTGCTTAGATTTCATGTATTATTTATATATTTAAAGAAGACAGAAATACCTACTGTTTCCAAGTTATTTTTCCTTTAATGAAGAAGACAACATTGCTTTGAATGTGTTGAGTTGATTTGGAGTTAGATTCTTCTGGTGGTAGAGGGCCCGCATCATATGACTTCACTTTAAGCGTTTAGATAGTATCTTAGTTGTTTTCACGTTTTTGAAGTTTGAGTTCATAGTTAATTTCATTATACACTATAGCTATACTTGTTCTAAAACTCTTCCAAAGAAGAAACTCTTCCAAAAGATCATAAATGAATGGGAAATGGCCGTAGTGTTGTAGGATTTGTTGTAATTTCTTTTGTTCATTATCACGATTCGAACATACTAAGCAAACTCTTCCAAAAAATCCTTATGATGTCTAAGGCATGGTATGGAAATCTTGAATACCAGTTGTTTGTTTACTAAGTAGCATAGCTGATCTTACTCTTAAAACGCTCTTCCAAAATATCATAATGATGGGTAGGAGATCATTGTGATGTCTTAGCTTTTAAATTGCTTTCGGTCTTTATGTTTGCATTTGCACCTTTGAATTGTACGGCTGATTGTTCTAGCAAGATCTTCGAAAAATACCATTCATGATGGACAAAACGAGTTTGTAGAATCCATAGATTAATGCATGATAACTTATTTAGGGTACTCCGGAGTCAAAATTGCATTCAATTCATGCTCTTTGTTATTTTGTTTTAAATTTGATAATGACACATTAGTTGAAGCCTTGTTTTAGACTAGTGACATCTTAGTTCAGTT
Source organism: Pinus albicaulis (assembly GCA_034641835.2). Lineage (NCBI taxonomy): Eukaryota > Viridiplantae > Streptophyta > Pinopsida > Pinales > Pinaceae > Pinus > Pinus albicaulis. The sequence goes on along the minus strand of JAXQQM020068656.1, from coordinate 57,353 downwards.
TTAGCTTATCTCATTGTATTTTCATTCCACATTTAGTTGTCATCCATTTTGTATTAGATTACATTAGTTGTTAAACTTAAACAATACGGCCTTCATTATTTACAAAATCTCTTTTGTTCCAAATTACATAATTGACTCATAACCATCGAGCAGTGATGCCTCATCTCAAGGCCGGAAGTACTTTTACACAGCTTCTTCATAGCCTTTCCTCAAAAGACTACTTTAAAAATAAATCTATAACTTTTGAGTAAGGTTTAGTGATGTTAAACTAAGTTGCAAAATAGAATTAGGAGCTAGTATTAGAGTAGAAATCTTATGATGTTATGATAATGTTTCTCCAAATATGTTTCAACAAATCTTTAATCATGGGTAAATGTTGTATCATTATAAGGCGATTGTTTAATTGTTTAGTTAGGGAGATTTGTGCTCTTAACTGACCATTTCTCAAGCTCTTCCAAAATACCTTTAATAGAAAGAATTGGACAAGTTAAGTTTGTGTTTTGATTCATTTGTTGAAGTCATTATCAAGCTTTGTAATGCCTTGGTCATATTTTAGGTTTGATTAAATTTAAATTATTTTTCATTTTCATTGGTCATTTGTTATCAACCAATTAGGCTTCACTACTACATTTTTAACTAGTAGCTTCTTTCCACTAACTTTGTAGTCATTTTCCTTGTGAAACATAAAAACCATCAAAAGACCAAAAAACATCATAAATCATCATAAAAGACCAAAAACATCATAAATCATCATAAAATACCAAAAACATCATAAAACACTAAACACAACGCATTAGGAAACAAACACCTAGGCATATACGATTACCCTTCACTTGATGAGTTTACCAACACGATTGACAATTAAATGAAATCAATTTAGGAGACTAGGTTGAGCAAAAACATTTGGCGCCATTGCGGAAGTGAAAACTAGGTAACCTTTGTTTCTTAATTCCCAAAAACAATTATATGTGTAGAGAGAGAGACTCAGGGGTAGATTCATAGCCGGCGAGAAAGAAAAATTTGATTCCTAGAACACCACTTGTTTCACCTAGACCAAGAGCTAGTACACCTTCAACTTTCGAACCAAATTCCATCCTTTCTTGATCCTGGACTTCTAGAAGACCTAAGATCAGATATTCCATTAGAGAAACCTTCCAATTCATCACTTTGAACCTACCTTAGAAAGAAGATCTAAAGACTCTTGTTAAGGACTCGGCACTGCTTCCACGGGAGAGTCGGCCATGGCGGAGGAAGAAGGGAGAGGAGGAGTCTTTAATGGAGAACACACATTATTTGGAGGTAGAGGTAGAGGTAGAGGAGGAGAAGGAGGTAGAGGAGAAGGAGGTAGGGGTGTAGAGAGGAGGAAGAGGTAGAAGAGAAATGGGAAGCTCTTTTGGGTTCCCTATAATTGATGAAGAAACCAATACAACCATGAAAAACGGCTACACCCTCTTGTCCTTCAAACTTCTATGGACTTAAAAATGAAGATCCTAAAACCTTCCTATTTGAATTTGAAATCCGTGTAGAACTTATGACTACTTACAGAGATGCTCAAAAACTTAAATTATTTCCTTGACATTGAAAGAATGACATTGGGGAAGTGGTTTATGAGTTTGATCAACGATTCTATTAGGACATGGGAAGACATGAAAGAAGCATTTCTAGAGAGGTATTTGGATTATTGTATGCCATTCAATCATAAGGAAGAAGTGTTTAGATGTTACAAAAAGATGAAAACTTGGAAGATTTTTTTGGAGATTTCATTACAACATCAAAAGAGCAAAAAATGGAAAACCTAGATCAAGACACCTTAAAAGCTCTTTTGTTGAAAAACAATTAGGGATGAATGGTTGGATATCCTTAACATGATGGGAAAGGGATATATCTGACTCACATTACACAAAATATCTGAGTTATGTATTAACCTTTCAAAGAGGGAAATCTAAAGCTGTAAAAGGTCAAGAGATCCTTCTCTTGCAAGAGGCAAGTAAGTCTTCTTAGGGGCATTGATAGATTGAGGAAATAGGACATATGCTTGATGACTTTAAATCGACATATTAGGGAGTCTTAGTGAACAAATAGACACCCTTAAGATACAAAATGAGCAAAAAGTGAAAGCTGATGCCTTGGCGATCTTTGCCTTTAAATGTGAAAGAAACATGCCTTGAGAGAGTTTCCTTTGGATGTAAAAGTTGTAGAGACCCATTTCATTTGTTACGAAAAACATGAGACCAAGAATTGTCCTTCTCTTCTGTGGTCTCAAAGGTTTATCTTTCGGAGGAAACTCTCTGATTCCACGGAGATCTCTTAATTTTGTCTCTAGAAGACCTTGGCGAGGACCTCAAACACAAGGATTCCATGATCAAATGTATAATCAACCTCCACCTTGGAATTCTTGGCAGCAACCTTGGCCTCAATTTCAAAAAATAAATCTCAGCTTGGGCACGAGGCACAAAATCCACATGGAAAGATACTCCCTACGATACTATCGGTATCACACCATCCTATCCACCATACCCACATTTTTTATCCTCAAAATCCTCAACAAAAATTTTCAACAAAATACTCGGCAACATCATCGAACCTACCACATCAAAATCAACCACTTCATTACCATTCCCTCAAAAAATCGAGATCAATTTCACGCTCAACCCATACCAAGCCCCGATAATAAAAATCCTCAGAACACATACATGATAGAAGGCCAACAATTTCCAACTTATTTAATTACTCCTTTATACCTTAGTGATGTTCAACTTTGGGCTGGAAGAATACTTCAAAAGAGGAAACCTTACTGTGATCATACAAGAACAAGATAACTGCGAGGAAGACTCTCTACGGGTGAATAAAAGTCTTGAGGAAGACACATCTTTTCAAGACCCAAACGAAAAATTAAAGCAAAAAGATCCAGTAATTTCCAGCCTCTGCAGCCAATGGAGGCAACCATCACATCTACTTCTATACCTCCTTTCCGGAAGATTACCTGCAAATTTATGGGGTGTAGAAAAACAAATTATGGTGCCTAATTATGATTCTAGATAATTTGAGAAATGTTTGCATTAAAATTCCATTATTACGAGCCATCGAGGAAATTCCAATTTTAGCCAAAACAATAAAGGATTTGAGCATGAAGAAAACAAGAAAAATAATAAAGAGAAACAAGAAAATTCAACTAGCGGGAAAAAATAGCCAGGACATTATGATGGGCAAGATTGCTATTCAAAGTATCTTGACCCGAAATCCGATTATTAAAATTCACATCAATGGAATTGAAATCCAAAAAACACACTCATTGACTTAGGAAGCGGCAATCAATATCATGAGTAGACAAATCATGGATAAAGCGAAACTTCCCTAATCTTCTCTTTACACCACATTATTACAATTGGCAGAGCCAGATGCGTGATCAAACCGGATGGGGTAATAGAAGACATTCTGGTGTCCCTAGATTCTTGGGAGTACCACTGTGGATTTCATGATCCTAACTCCTAAGAATAATCTGGGAGGACATCTTGTTATATTAGGAAGACCTTGGTTGGCTACGATGCTTTTATTAGTTGTAGATCCGGTGATATGTCCATCTCTAATGGTAGTTCAACTAGAAATTCACTTTATATCCTCCAGCTAGGACAATTCTGATTTATATGACACTCAATGGATAGAGGATGAAGAGATTTACAGCACTCTCTTCACGATTTCGGAAATTAGTAAAGATAATCAGAATTTTGAATACTCTGAAAGCTTGAATCCTCTCGAACACAAACATGAATCATTTCAAGAGGATCCAATATTGAGTTTTTGTCATCCAAGAAATGGATGTCTCTTCATTCTATGGATAAGTTTGGCGGCTCTACAAATGAGATATTTCAGGGAAAAACTTTGAACATAAGCAAGAACCTAGAAAAATCTCAACAAGAAGAGTTAGTCAAAGTATTACGAGACATTCTTAACATATGCATCAGGAATACATTGACATGAAAGGGATAAGCCCCAAGACTTGCACTCATCACATCTATATAGAGGAAAATTTCAAACCAATCAAACAACCTCAAGAACGGATGAATCCAAATCTTAGGGGAGATTGTTAAAGAAGAATTACCAAAGGGTATTGTTAAATGTTAACTTCATCTATCCTATTTCGGATAGTCGGTGGGTTTCTCCTTTGGTAATTGTGCCAAAGAAAATGGTAAACGGAGGGTATGTGTTGACTCACAGGAACTAAACAAAGCTACTCTTAAAGACCATTTTCCCTTACCTTTCATAGATCGAGTGTTAGATATATTAGCTTTGCAAAAAGTACTTGATTCCTAGATGGGTTTAGTGGTTACAATCAAATCAAGTAGCATGAGAAGATCAAGAAAAAACCACATTTTACTTGTCCTTGGGGTACCTATGCTTTAAGTATTGCCATTTGGATTATGCAATGCACACCAACATTCAAAAGGTAGTATTAGGAATTTTTTCAGATCTAATACATGATTGTGTAGAGGTATACATGGATGATTTCACAGTTTATGGAAACGCATTTGAAGAAGCTTTAAAAAACTTGGAAAAAGTTTTAAAGAGATGTCAGGAAGCAAATCTTTCACTTAGCCATGACAAATTTTTCATGATGTTTACTGAAGGTATGTTTTGGGGCATCACATTTCAGGGGATGGGATTAGAGTTGATGAGTCAAAAGTTGAAGACATCTCTAGCTTATCTATTCCAAGTTTTCAAAAAGATGTTAGGAGTTTCTAGGTTACGAGGATATTATCGGAGGTTTATAGAAAACACTTCACCAAGATAGCATCTCCACTCTTCAGAATTTCTTACCAAGTTTGTGAATTCCGTGGAATTCTGATTGGGTCCTTTGAGACCACAGAAAAAACAAAATTTCTGAAGCACCTATTTCAGGGTACCTAGCGCAGGTGCAGCACCTGCATATCTCAACGGATGCTTCGATACGGCTCTGGGAGGCCGGTATTGGGACAAAAAGACCTGATTCCTTATGTGCCATCTACTATGCAGTGAAATTTGACTCTGTGAGGAGTTAAGCTATGCGTAGGCGAAAAAGAGTTTTTAGGCTTGTTGTTCATGCCATAAACAAATTTACACACTATATAACGAATTTATGAAACTTTCTGCCTTTGGATAATTCTGATGAATGTAATGAACAAACTAATTACTAATGGCAGAGTCATAAGATGGTTATTGTTTTTACAAGAATTCAACATTACCATTCTAGATGGGCACGGAAAACAAAACACGATGAGCGCTGATTTCCTATCTGAACTCCAAAACATCAAGGTGTACTCCGGTTGAAAGTCAATTTCACGATGAATATCTTTTTTGCAATTTCTACTCAAACTCCTTGGTTTTAAAGCATTGCTAATTATTTAAGTTTCGAAATTTTATTTAATAATGAATACAAGAGATAAAAGAAAAAATCATTTATGAGTGCAAAATATTCATGGGTTGCTAATGAGTTGTACAAGACGGAGGTCGAGATTTGATCATTAGGAGATGTGATCGTGAAGATGAGATCACTGATATTCTCAAAGCATGTCATGATGAACCTTGTGGCGGACACTTTTACATTAAGAGGACGGCCTATAAGATCATAATTTAGGATATTATTGTATCCTTGTTTCAAATATTTTCAAAAGTGTCTCAAAGTTGACGATTACTGAAAGTGGAAACCTTCTCCTTGGTGGATACATTACAACCTCAGATACATATTGAACCTTTTGAAAAATGGGCTTTGGATTTTGCGGGACCTATTAGTGCACTCCATCAAGACAAAGAGATATATATTAGTTTGCCTTACGATTATGTTACCAAATGGGTAGAAGCCAACCCATTACTTTTTTCTAATAGGCTTGTACGTAGTTATTTTTCTTTTTTGAGGATATTTTTACTCGCTTTGGTGTCCCAAGGGAAATTATTTACTGAGATCAAGGAGCTCAATTTACATCAAGGCTAATGGAACAAATGATGGAGAGATACAAATACGGCATAGAAAATCTACTCCTTATCATCCACAAGCAGGAAATGGTCAAGTGGAATCTACTAATAAGGTCATTGAAGGAATCTTAACAAAGGCTGATTTTCATTTTTACATAGAAGAGATTGGGTAGATAGGCTTCCGACCTTGTGAGCCTATAGAATTACATGGAAGAAAACAACGATCCCTTACTCCTTATGAACTTGTTTATGGAAAGCAAGTTTTGTTCCCCATAGAGTTCCGATTCAAACTTTCAAAATGGCGGTTCGGTAGGACTTGATTTAACGGGCACAAAAGCATAGATTGGGCCAGTTAATGGGTGGATGAGATCGGACAAGTACGATTCGAGAAAACAAGTCTAGTCCAACGACCAAAGGACTAGATGGCATGATAAGTACATCAAAGAGAAGAAATTCAAAGAAGGTGATTGGGCTCTCTTGTTTGATTCAAAATTCAAGGATTTTCAAGGTAAATTTCTAACACATTGGCTAGGCCCATATGAAATTGTTGAAATTTTTGACAATGGAGTAGTAAAAATCAGGACAGTAGATGAAGAAGAGGTCGCTTTTCTTGTGAATGGTCATAGATTGAAGCTGTATCACAAACCACACTCAAGAGAAGAATTTTTCAAGAAGTTCCAGAAAGCAGGTGATGTGAAGTTAATGAAGAAGAATCTTTCTTCTTAAGTCAACTTGATTGAATTTTACGGAAGCATTTCTTTTGAGGTATAAACATGAAAAACCAATCATTGATTGGCATGTTTATACAGAAAAGATAGGGTGAAAAGCATAGTCTTTCGACACTCCTAACTTTTTCCATTTGTTTTTATAATGACTGTTACAAAATCATAGGATTCGGATCCATTGCACTTCAGTCCATCTCCCATTTCATTTCATTTACTTATCCCTCCATACTCCATTTTCATTCATTCATTCATACTTCATACATTCCATATTTCATTCATATCATTCCATGCTTCATCCACCTCATTTCCATATCAAAATTTAAAGTTTGATGTTTTTACGCAAAATGAATAACACATGTCGTGGATTGCGGGCCATTTCCTATATTCTTCCACTCCATTTCATAAATTGAATCCATCCAATTCCATCATCCCATTCCATCATTCACTACATACATATTCCATTATACCATGTTTCATCACCTATATTCACTCATTCCATAAAATATTCTATGTATATTCCAAACCACTCCATTCCCATGATTAAAAATTCTCCACGCACATTTTGCGGCTAAACGGATGATACATGACTAATCATACTTTCCGCGACGGTCGGTCGTGCAACGGCTACGGATCACGAAGACGCGATCAACAAACACATTTGAATTGCAACAAGATGATTCGGTATATCCATGAATAAGAGGAATCAAGAAGGATTATGAAGCTCTTCAGGAGGAGAAAAAAAGTATACAAAGACCACAAAAAAGCAAATGAAAAGCAAGGTAAAAGTTGGTTATATTGGCATTTCATAAAAAACTTTTAGTATAGATCTAGTTATGAATCATTCGAAAAAGTTGTTTTTGATTATTTTTTATTGATCATGCTAAATATACCCTCCATAAAACTTTGGATAAAAAATCTTTCATTTCAAATTCTATACCGCGACCATCATTTAAGCGGTTAAAAAGGCCGAAGTGTTTGATTTCCTCACGTCACCGGTAAAATCATTTAATGATGATTTTTGAATCCATTGACAAAAAAATCTCCCGCGGTCTTTTTCACTCATTGATTTTTTTCTCCACCTCACTTCATTAACTCATTCCGTAACTACCTCCATCACTCCATTCCGTAGCCGACCCCTCATCATTTCATTCCGCAAAACGAGAGATATCTCTATTGCAGTGACCAGAGGTATATCGGTTTGAAATATCAAACCACTATCACAAGTAACGAGTAGATATTGGTATTATTCGCATGAGCGAGAGATTGAAGCATTATCACCGTGAAGCGGTATATCGGTGTAGAATTTGAAGCCATTATTATTGCGTGAAGCGAGAGATATATCGTTATATGAATTTGAAGCCATTGTCACGAGACGAGAGATATATCGGTTTGAGAGATTGAAGCACTATCACGAAGTGAACCCGGAGAGGGTATATCAATTTTAAGGTTGATTATTGTTCCCGTGAGCGGAAAGAGTACTAATCGAGAAGATTGAAGAAGGAATTAGGGGCCTCATTGTAAGAGAAGCTGAACCGGTGGGCACAAAATACACGGAAGGATACCCTCGAAAGTGAAGATTTTGCAACGGGTAGGATGGCTACAATTTCTTGAGAAATTTGACGCTTCCACAAATAAGTCACTAAAACATTTGCAATTATTTCAAAGGGCTGAGGGTTGAAGTTGGAATGTTAAATTCTTGTCACAAAAGTTTTTGTTACGGAAGCAACGGGATTTCTTAGACATGGAGAGAGATGGTTTAAAAACGAGAGAATTTCATAATGAATCATGGAAGCAAATCCTAAAATCACCATGTATGGATATACTATGTTTAGAAAGGGAATTCCAAGTTTTGCATTAAAAAATAGTGAGCTTATATTTCTTATTCTACAAAAATTTATCACTTGTGAAGGTAGATATGGCACATTTTATGTTTCATCTTAGGTTGATAATGCATTTCTGGAGGAAGAGTTAAATTTTCCTATTTCTTACTTCAAATTTTAAAGATGGCTTGGTGTTCAAGAGTCCAATTCTAAGAGACAACTCTATACCATCATGGCTTGGTTAAGATTTTAATTGAAAACCATTTAGCCAAAACAAAAGATACTTGGGATAATTTCTTAGTAAGAAATCACTTTGAGGAACCAAAGAGCCCTCACGAACATCGACCTACAAGGAAAGCGAGGAAAATGGAGAGCCTCTAAAATTGAAATTGACAAAACGGTACGGGGAAAGTAGTGAAGAAAATAATCTGCGGGAAGTTGACTCGGATTAAGAGACAACTTAAGAAAGAGAATGTAATCGAAGAAAATGCACGCACGAGAAAAAGGAGAGGGATCATCCCGGCCCGAGAAGAAGCCATAGACTCGAAACTAAAGGAAAACACGGATCAAACAAACGGGGGTGATAAATATATAATATGAAATGTCTATTGAAGATGTTGAAGAAGATTTTTAATGAAGAAAACCACAAGAGGTGACAGCTTTAACTGTTAAGAAGTTTACGACTATGTTGAAACATTGGAAAGGAAAGCTTGAGAGGTAGAGATAGGGCCCTTAGTCCTCCACTTTCCGAAATAGATGTGTTAAGAAGGGATAGGTATGGTACAGAGTACTTAATAGACATATCACGGCGAGAATGATATTACGAAGGAACAAGTGGAAACTCAAACCGAGTATGAACTAAACCTTATCTCTGAGTAAGGACGAAGTGGAAAAGGCTAATGAAAAGTTGAAAAAAAGAGGAACAAGAAGCTAATCGAGGGCACTTATCAACAAGGTTCAAACTAGTCATCGAAAAACCCGAGAGAATACCTTTAAATTCCAGGCAAAGAATAAGGGAGAGGGTTAGATGTTCTTGCGGAAGTCTCTGAGTTTATGGAAATGAAAGTTGCATGTTGACATACGAAGTCGACGATTAGAGGGTATGTTGAGCCCCAAGATTGTGCTTTCTTTCATCTTGCTACCTCATTTTCCTTTGTCCATTGTTATCCCAGGACCCAAATTATCAATGAAATTAGTTCGGTACTTTTAGAATGATTAACATGGCTAACTTGCTAAGTTTTGTGATTTTGTCATTGTAGTGCATTTTATTTGAAACTAGGTATGAAGATACGGACATTCCGTAGCTAACTAAAATTCTGCAGTGTCTTCAAGTTCAAGCATGTTCAAGGTGTCCTCTCGGGAAAGGCACACATGGGTATATTCCCCGTATGTCCTCATCGTTCGTTGCTCACCATGAAGAATGAACCGAATTACGGATGTGGTTTTGGTATGTGGGAACTCATTCAAGGAGCGGACTTCTAATAGAATTTGTCCTGAGTCCGGATATCCTTGTACACCATTTCTGTTGCCATCTTTAGAGTCCTAGTACGATTTTTATAAGGAAAGACAATGATCCCCGTATTGTTGCAAGTTACGGTATGTAGATTTGCTATAGAAGCACTCGGAAACCGAGAGACTAGCTCTAGATTTTGCTTAGATTTCATGTATTGAGCGCATATATTTCGAAGACCGAGAATAATGTTTTGATTATTTTTCCTTTAATGAAGAAGACAACATTGCTTTGAACGTGTTGAGTTGATTTGTGTTAGATTCCGTGCGGTGGTAGAAGACTGCCTCCACTTGCGGCTTACTCGTAATTTAGATAAGTATCTTAGTTGTTTTCACGTTTTTGAAGTTTGAGTTCATAGTTAATTTCATTAGCCACTATAGCTATACTTGTTAAGAAACTCTTCCAAAAGAAGAAACTCTTCAAGGTCATGATAATGAATGGGAAATGGGCGTAGTGTTGTAGGATTTGTTGTAATTTCTTTTGTTCATTATCACGGTTGAACTTATACTAAGCAAAATCTTCCAAAAAATAATTATGATGTCTAAGGCATGGTAGCAATCTTTTGAATGTTTCGGTTGTTTGTTTACTAATTAGCATAGGCAGTCTTACTCTTAAAAATCTCTTCCAAAATATCATAATGATGGGTAGGAGATAAAATTTGTGATGTCTTAGTTTTTAAATTGCTTTCGTTTTATGTTTGCATTTTTTTCACCATTCATGATGGACAAAAATAGGTTGTAGAATCCCATAGATTAATGCATGATAACTTAGTTGGGGTACTCACGGAGTCAAATTGCATTCAATTCACGCTCTGTTATTTTGTTTTAAGTTTGATAATGGCTTGTTAGTTCGGCGGTGTTTTAGACTAGTGACATCTTAGTTCGAGTTTTAGCTTAGCTCATTGTATTTTCATTCCACATTTAGTTGTCATCCATTGCATATTAGATTACATTAGGCTAGGTAAACTTAAACAATACGGCCTTCATTATTTACAAATCTCTTTTGTTCCAAATCCATAATTGACTCATAACCATACGGAAACGAGAAGCAGAATATCATCTCAAGGCACAAAATGAATTTTGAAACTGTTATATAAAAACCTTTCTCAAATACTACTTTAAAAAATAAATCTATAACTTTTGAGTAAGGTTTAGTGATGTTAAACTAAGTTGCAAAACGGAAATTAGGAGCTAGTCTTAGAGTAGAAATCTTATGATGTTACCAATGTTTTTTCTCCAAATATGTTCATAAATCTTTAATCATAGGTAAAAATGTTGTATCATTATAGATTGTTTAATTGTTTAGTTAGGGGAATTTGTATACTTAAGTGACCATTTCTCAAGCTCTTCCAAAATACCTTTAATGAAAGAATTGGACAAGTTAATTTTATGTTTTGATTCATTTTCTTGAAGTCATTATCAAGCTTTGTATTCTTCTTAGTCATATTTTAGGTTTGATTCTGTTTGATCTTGCATTTGCATTGGTCATTTGTTATCAACCAATTAGGCTTCACTCTATTTTTTAACTTTGTAGCTTCTTTCCACTATTTTGTAGTCATTTTCCTTGTGAAACATAAAAACCATCAAAAGACCAAAAACATCATAAATCATCATAAAAGACCAAAAACATCATGATCATCATAAATACCAAAAAAATCATAAAACACTAAACACAACGCATTAGGAAACAAACACCTAGGCACATACGGTGCACTTCACTTCAACGATTTACCAACCCCGGGATTGTAATTAAATGAACTCAATTTAGGAGACTGGGTTGAGCACAAACACACGGCACCCTACCTTATCTCCTCCTAACACAAGATCCGACCAAAGTTGCTCCAATCTCGGCAGTTTCTTCCATCCATTTCTCAAAGTCTTTGTAGCTATGCCAACTCTTTGGAAGCTTGAGGAGAGCCAAGCTCACCAAGTATTCATCATCAGTGGTCCGCTTGTTCATCCCTACGTTGGACGAACTTTGTGAGATATTTTTGGAATGCGTAGCCCTTCTCCCATTTTTATTTTTACGAGCTTGTCTTTCGGTGCCAACTTCCTCACAGGTCACTATATTTGAGATAAATACGTAAGTGTTTACATTAAGAATGGAGTGAATTTATTGTGAAGTCTGGGCCTAATATGGTCATACACCTTCCAACATAATTCTTCTTGTCTTTGCTATCTTATTTTGCCATGTGTTAAGTAATGCGACATCGCTGAATCCTAGCTTAGGAACATCACTATCGATGAGCTCCTTGAGTCCATTATCCTCTAGCACCTCCTCCATCCTATCCTTCCAAGCTATGTAATTCGAGCTCCCATCAAGGGCATACTCCAATCGCAGCCTGATGAAATGCATTTCAATGTATGCTCAACTTTTGCATCAAGAATTTACGTAGCAAATTCAAATTGTCCACAACCCCAACCTCAACAATTCTTCACAATTGCAATCTTCAAGATTATCTGCTTTGATACCATGCATAAATTAGTATACACAGCGAGCATGCATAAATATAGATTCCCCTCATCTCACAATATTTAACTTCTTGCAAAATATAGAATCATTCCCTTTCGGTAATATTTTACGAAAAAATTGATACAAACATGTGAAGCATAAATAAAAAAATACTTGTAACACAATTGTTTAACGGAAAACTGACTAAAAATCTTGACTATCATATATTATGTATCATGGAGATCATGTAACAATCTCATACAAATCTTAGTACATCAAGCTCTCAATACAATCAATCGTCACCTGCCCCGACATAGAAGGAATGGAAATCCATGCGATTGCCCTCACACTAATACACTCCATTGCGCAATCCTATTTGAAGAATAGCTTTGAATGAATTTTAATTACCCTTTCCTTGTTGCACCATCCTCATTGGAAACTCAGTCGTAGCGTAATTGCAATCAATGCATCACTATATTCACAACGAGATAGTCCATCTTCTTGCTAGTTCACCTATCTCTCCATGAATTCGATGAACTACTCGCTTTGCTTTGTCATTAACTATTGTATTTGTTCGGTTGATTAATGAGTTATTATTTGTGAATTAATTAAACAATTAATTCACTCCACTCTCGCTAGTGTATCATTCGGTTATACTAAATTTAACTAGCTCAACGAGTGTGGCAGAGTTAAAGCGAATACAACTCCATGAACTACTCTTCCAACTACGAAATCGCAACACATGAATTTATGTCTAACTATATCCTCGATACATGAACCACCGGTAAACCCTAGGGTCGTAATTCCTTCAGCTTGCTGATTTGATAATCTTATTAATACTAAAATTAAGTGCTCCAGAAAATAAGTTGCTATTTATTGTCGGATTGTTATTAGAGCTAATAATAATCGACACTTCTATTTTTTAGATCGACAATATATAAATAGACTTAGCCCAATATTCTAAAAATAAAATTTCATCTGTTTCTCCAACTTGACCAACCATCACAAATAACTCATGCAACTTACGAAATATGATCACCATGTCTAAAAATATGCTTGCGCTTAAAAGTAGCCTTCGAACCCACTTAGTGAAGGGCAGCTCTTTTCCTAGCTCATCATCTTGTTGAATCTCAGCATATTGAGTTCTAGATACTTTTGAAAAACTTGATGCTTTAACCTCAACTTTGATAGAACATAGTAATTACTATTTTCAACAATAGTTAGATTATCTTTTGCTTCCTTTATTTGCTGCCCACAAGCTCTATATGGTATCTTGAGAAGCGCCATCTGACTTCATTCGGTTCCACCTCTACATATCCCTGCGTTCATTTTCCAAAAAACCATTTCATACTAAAATTCCTCTCCAACGTATCGTTTCAAGTTCATCTTCAAATTTTCAGAACCAATATTTAAGTACAACAGCACACACTCCCCGATGAGCTGAAATCTTAGCACGCGATATCTTTTCATACAGTGCTTGGGGCTTCCTTACACGCTTGTGCCATGCCATAAGATTACAAAGTAAAAATTTACGATTTCGGTAGTGCGGTCAGCCTACCTCTATTGTTTTGTAGATGAAATAACAAAAAATTTTGAGTTACATACACGTTGATGAAAATGGAATGTACAAATAAAGGTTATTTTCTCAAACATAAACGGAGATGTTAAAAAATGGTTTAAATATTTACACAGTGACATATTGTTGATTGAGATACTTTCACTGTTGTTTATCGGTAGATGGGAAAGAAAGAAAAAAACCTTTATCCGCATTATCTTAATGTAGGGCATTAGAAGAGCTCACAATGAATCTGCAGATTATTATAATGAGTTTAACAAAATTTGCAATGAAATTCAGGTAGACAAAGCCTACATAGGACTTAGCCCTAATTAAATTTCCCAATGGTCTTAAGCAGTATATCCTGAGTTAAAAGAGGAAGAAACAAACTTTAAAACAGGATACGAAATCGTACGATTGGTGTAGAAAGCTAAATTACTAGCCCAAAAAAATAGCAAAGGGATGAAGAATGAGAGGAGATTGACCATTGTTAAGGAAAAATAACTTCAACTCAAAATGTTAAGATAGGCAGTTTAGCTAAAAATGTGCAATACTAATGGATGTAGACTAGAAAGCATGGAAAAGAAAACCTCGTTGGGAAAATCAACATGGTCGTAATTATAGCCCAACTTTAGGAAAAAACATCTTTTGGTAAGTCAAGTAGTACCCAATCAAAATATTAGACCACCTTTCAGGAAAATTATGCTGAAATTCCACAGCAGCATGAAAGGTCGGGACACCCGGATAAACTTGATGGGATAAACAGTGAAGATGCCATTTTCTTTTAGGAAGAACAAGATTTGTATATGTTACAACAATTACAATTAAATTAAAGTTGCTTTGTCTACAAACAAAACTGGATATTTCTGTCTACAAGATTGCTAAGCAATGCTAACTTTAAGAAACAACACGAAGGCTCTATTAAAGATGGTCACACCTAAACTAAGAAAATGACAAAGCTCCACATGACCAATGTTCTCTAGGTATCCTGAAAGCCCAAAAATCTTTCACCCCAAGAGGTTTATTTGACAAATCGTTACTACTCATTCCCATTCACAGAACTGGGAAGTTCAGAAAAAACAATTGTCCCACACAAATTGAGCAATAATATTAAAAAATTTAGCCTTCATCCTAAATGGAATAATATAGTTGATTTTATTGTAGGTAGGTGAATAAGTGGGTGGAGACCCATAAAACCCCTTTAGAAGGAATAATAACCATCCTAATTTGAAAGGAGAGTAGAATAATCAATTAGATTAGAAACCTTTGAGTGTGGTGATTGGATCATGTTGATTCGGTCAGTACAGCCAAATCAACAACGACGTCATCAGAGGTGGTATTTGTGATGAGATTGTCGCAATTTTAGTGGAGGACAACTTGCATGAGCTTGGTGGCAAGTATGGATAGGGAGCCAATGAAGGGCTCTCATGCTATGTATGGAGCAGGATAGAAACAAGCCTTATTCATGTTTTGGTTATTATTTTCTGTATGATGCAATTTGAAATACTGCATTCTTGACTCTTTAGTTGAAGATTAACATCATTTTTAACCATAGGAGTCTTCACATTCAGAATCTGTGCCTAGTGAGGAGATATTGGAGGATTTTGCTATAATTCCTGATAAGGCATTTTTCAACTTGGTCATATTGTACAGTTTGTTTCCAAATTTGGGTTGTGTTGCATAGGTCTATGTGATGGAGGAAAATCTCAATTTTTAGGGTATTTTCTAGTGGCAGAACTAGCCCTTCACCTATTAGCTGATTGGGTGTTTTGTCGTTGATAAATCATTCATATATTTATATCAACATTCATTCCAGTGCGTAATTAGGCAACATAAATACGTTGAGCAGCATAAAAAAGGCGAAAATCCAAACTTAAAATACGGCAAGCAAGCTGGGTTTTTGAGTAAGTCCATAGTTGAAGGCGCGGATACGTCAAAACCTCTCTAACGACCTGCCTTTGTGGTTATTCTTTTATAATAACAACAGCATTAAAAGGCACTCTAAAAACCTTCGTGTGATTCTTCTTCACTGTATACATGAGTTCCAATGACAGCCAATGTGTGACCCCCATTCTAGGTACTTGGTTTCTTTGGTGTATTTCAGGCACTCTTGTGGTTTGAGTGCCATTGTTTTGAGAACCTGTATTAATTTCATTTAGTGTTTTATATGTAATGAGATGTATCCAGCTATTTTTCTGCCCATGTTTACAGTGGTTTGATGTGTTCCAACATTCCAATTCTACATGTTTAATTCTTATTTTAAAGTAGTTGGAATTGTGTATATGTTCCTATATTCCTATATTTTCCATTTTGGAATATTAGGTAGTATCGAGCATAATCTTGGCTCCTTTCTTCATCCCAAAGACAACATTATTGCATTAGGGGGAGAAAGTTATACATAGAAGAAGAAGTTGTGCGGAAGAAATAGCTTGTGACTCCATTATTTGGAGGAATGAAAGGAAAGTCTCCACCACTTCTTTCGAAAGCTATAAGAATATCAAAGAGGATCTCAAGGAGATGAAAGTGGGCTTTCTTGCTGGGTGATAAGTTATGAGCAATTAGCGATCGATGTTTACGGTCATATGATTTACCGCGGCCTTATTTGATCTCATGTGCAACGATTTGAAAATAATAGCGAAGCTTTACGGACCATCTAGTTCATAGGGATATGAGTTCATGCATCGCTATGTTCCTTGAAAGAATTCAAATTGACAGTAACATGAGCGTGCATCTAAACGATTAAAAGAAAAATAGAGGCAAACAGTTTGTAAAAATCATGATTTCAATTCAACTCGTGCACCGAGGTTAAAAAATATGTCAATATAAACTGTCTATCGCACTTCTAAGTCTATTTGATATGCCAAAATGAAGCTTATTGGATTGGGAGTTCTGTTATGATTTGATCTACCGACGCTGCAACACTTCTCTAATCTACTTCGACACTTAACCGTTGACGTTTAACATCATATGATCTCTGTGACACTTCTCTAATCATAACGGTATCGCACTTCTACGATCTCTTGCATCTGCAGTTGACTTATTGGATGGGGATTTTGTGCCATAGATTTGACTTATCATATTACAGTTTGATAGCATCTCTTCACCAGTATGGCTCTAGGTTGTGAGATAATTTCTAGCCCAATTCCATCGCTCTAAAGTCAAAGCTCCTACCCATATTGTCGGTGAAGCCCCAACTCCCATTGTAGCAGTGGGTTAAGGCCTCATTGGATAGAAGCCTTGAAGTTTACGAAAAGTTTGCGCCAGCACAGTGACAACTCTCCACGGTTGGATCTAGGAAAATTGCTAGGCTATCATCTTCATTAGAAATCAATATCTACCTTGTGCTAGGGGTTTCTTTATAGTAGATTTTAGCTTTCACAGAAAAGAAAACAGTGCATTTTGAATTCCATTCTTGTGGTTTTGGGAAAAAATCATGCTATTCACTTGAAACCATGGAACCCATCATTAGAATCCTCAACAACGGTCATAACACTACGGCACCGGTTTGAGTCGGTTGCTAAACCTGCCTTTGCATCTCTAGAATCCTCTCCTCACTAAATCACGTGGAAATGCAATTGGGGCCCTACCGCGGTTCCACGACAACAAGGCCAATATTAAAACCACTATTTTGTGCTCCCAGCTAACAGAAATGGTTCTTATTGACGGATTAAGGGGTAAATAATCT
Organism: Pinus albicaulis; assembly: GCA_034641835.2. Taxonomy (NCBI): domain Eukaryota; kingdom Viridiplantae; phylum Streptophyta; class Pinopsida; order Pinales; family Pinaceae; genus Pinus; species Pinus albicaulis. Next base: position 39,661 of record JAXQQM020068656.1, on the reverse strand, counting down.
AAAAAGCAAAGACTATGTGTGGAACCGGAAAAATTGACTGTGAAAGTGTCATATTGAGATGTCGATCTTATTTTGAGATGAGCCATGTAACCCAAGAATTTCACAAAAAGTCTCCCCAAAAACTTACTTTAAGAAAGAATCACCATAGGTCACATGGTGGGAAGGAGCACAAAAAAGAGAACATTATCTTTGTCCAAGGAGAATATACTCCAAACTAGAATACATGAAAGCCGAGCAAAGAAAAACATTTGAAGACGAGCGAGAAGCCACGACCAACAACAAACAAATGAACTCTCGGCTCCTCAGTCATAAAAAATTATGAGGATTCGAATACCACGCAAAGAAATCTTCATTTGGCAACAAATCGATTATTTGAATCCAGAAAAGATAAGAACACCGGTGTCTGAGAATCAGGAAAAGAGATGAAGGAGTTGCAAAATGAAAAGTTGGAAAATAAATGAAAGAAAATCTACAACATGATCTAGCAAGAAAGATAAGAAGGCAGAAATTCAAGAAAATTAAAGAAAATTATAGGTGAGTAGACCAAAGTTTGGATATTAGTGGACATTGTTATATGTCATTAGAAGAAGAAAATTTCTAAGAGGGTTTGAAACAAGCCCTAATATTCATGATGGGTGTGACATTCATTCTTACATGCATATACGTGATGTGCCCACATTACTACAAGGATGGAAGATGATGCCAAAGGAGAGTCCTTAAGTAACTATCTTCGAGTGTGAATCTCAATCTGTTGGAGAGATTCAAGAAGCATAGAATTCCAAAAGGGTTTAAAAATCAAGGAACGCATCAACAACCTGACAAAGAAAGTGGGAATGTTCTGTCACTTTGATGGAATCGTAAAGTGCAGCTGACAGGTGGAAGGCAGTTCCTATTTCACGACTACACAAGTTTTAGAAAAGGAAGCCATTGAAATGTGATAGCTACACCTCGAAAAGTGTGGCCATGAGACAAATCTGTTTATAGTTACTAACTTCATTTTATCATGCAAATGTAAACACTTATAAATTTGACTAAAAAATTAAGTGAAAATTAACATATTTGAACTTAACTTGATGCAAACATCTCTTGTTGAAGCCAAAAAATCAAAGCCTTTAGTGAGTTTGATTTATTTTCCAACTCCACTCCATAATTTTATTTAATTGATGAAAACATATGATACCTTTCCAGGCAGAATCCCCTTCTTGAAAGGCAACACCATAGATGAAAGACATGGGTTCACTCCTTCAAGGAAACCAGAATCATGGGTCTCTCATTGATGATGAGGCATCCTCACATATTGATGAAGAGGATGAAAGAAAGGCTAACAACGTTGTACCATTGATAGAAGATCACATCACCACTTCAAGTTGGAAAGGGATCTGTGGCCCGACAGAACCTTTGTGTCTTTGAGGTGTCCCCAAACGATTCAACATGTGGGAACCAAAGCACAGTTCCAGTGTATGTATACGGTTGCTGGTGGATTTGCAGTGGAAAAATAAGGATCAACATCAAGGATGATGAGCATTCACCCTGTCTGTCCAGAGGTTTAAACACACAAAAGGCTTGTATTGTACGATGAAGAAGGACAATCGGTCCTCTCATATGTCTGATCCACCAATTTGATGTCTCACCCCCCACATGGAAATTCCCTGAGAGGCACGAATCTATGTTGGTGAAAGTCTTTGCCCGCTGGTTCCTGCTCTTAAGACTCTGAAGGGTGAAAGGCTTAACCAGAGTCCTAGTACAATGCATCGACTGGGATGGACCAAAGAGAGGATAAAATTTTCCCATTTTCCAACATTTCGGTCCTCTTTTCATATCTTGTCTTTGAAAGTTGCTGAGTGATGGAGGATAGCTTGCTGTGGGTGCGAGGAACAGATCCAGCAGATTTGAAAATATGTGAGTGTTCCTTTGAGAAGGGTGCTCCATGCATTGGAGTGAATGGAGGCCACTCATGCTTACATTAGCGAGTTAAGAGGGTTCTTTTTGGATGGAGCTTCTCTTGGGGCGACTTCAAGGTCACCCTGCTACTGACTGACTTTGAGCAGCTAAGCCAGTGAACGTAGGCACTTTGGAGGATGAATTTGGCATGGGGATGTCAAAAGAGGTATGTAACGACGTATTGAAAGACACATTGAGATCATCAACGCGCTCTCTTGGGAGGATTGATCCATATATTGAGATCTCCAACTCTTGGTAGGAAGTACTCCAAGGATCTTGGTGCTGCATGATTTTTGATGACCGAAGAATATGATGAATACATGGTGGTTGGAGAGGTCATATATTCTTATGATGAGGAAGTCTTCTTGACTAGAAGTTTCGAAGAGCTCAAGAAGGGCTTCCTACACTCTTGTTTTATGTGGACATTCTTTCCATGCGTTGTTCATTGTTTTATGGAGAGTTCACTTTCAGAGGCATCTGTGAGGATATGTGTCAACATGTAGAAAGATATAACACGGATATTAGTGATGAAGAGGATGTCATGACCACTTCTCTGCTCATTGATAAAAATTTTGGTCGAGCCACATTTCATCTCGAGGCCCCAAGTACATGGTAGAAGAGGTACCTTTTGCATTATGATTTGTACTTCTTTTACTTTATGTGAGCGTATTTGTATGAGAGGATTATCCTTCTTTCATATTATATTATGTTGTGTGAGGCCAATTGCGGCAGTGAGGTTGGATGTTCTATTGGTGGTTTGTGGTGGAGAGCCACATAATTCTTAGTGTGCACCATTGGAACCACATTTTGCTTTCATGATCTATCTTCCTTGGGATGATTGTGACAAAAAAGTGGTGAGAGAGCACTTGTTATTCTTTTAGGCGAGCCAAGGGATGCCTTTGCGTTGGTTCCATGTTGAACTATGATCCACTAGGTTGTCATGTGGTAGCTTGTTTTCATTGGTTTTTGCTTCCATGTATTGTTGATATTTTTATGTTTCATGGGAATCTTTGTTTGAAGTGGAACAAAGGATTTGGGTGCCCGTGGGAGTATGATTCTCCTAATTTATGTTTTATGTTTCGGGGGAGAAAGCAAATGGGAAAGCTTCTATGATTTCATAATACATCTCTTTTCTTCATGTGAGAGGAGCCATTTGAAGACTTGAGTTCTTGGAGGAGGCACTTCATGGTTGATTTATTTGGTGGGGTAGCTTGGGTCATTCTTGAAGCCATGAAATTTCAGCAGCCCAAAGATCATAAAAAGCCCCATAATTACCATAAATGGAGAGAGAAAAATAGCTTGGATGGAAAATCTAAACTCTCCATGCGGCGTGACATTGTGTGAACCATGGGTTTAGATTCTTTTGATGAGCTACTTGGGGATGGCTCATTTAACAGATCATGGGTGTGAGAGAGAGTCTCATTGAGATGAGATTCCCTATGTTTATCATCACTCCTACCTTGGGAAGCCATTGGACAACAAAGAGGGTATCCACTTACACCATCGGGTCCTCATGATGTACACACATTTGGTTTGCATGTGGGAGGAACCATTGGAAGGGCATATTTATTCTTGATTGTATTCGAGGTACGTAGTGGGAACTAATTGATCGATTGTACAAAGAAAGAGGAAGGGGGAGAATTTACATCACAACTACAGTTGTGAGGACAAGCAACATTTTGGAGGGAAGAGTGGTATTCCAAAAATTTAGCCTTCATCCAAACTGGAATATTGTAGTTGATTTTGTAACTGGAAAGTAGGTGAATAAGTGGGTGGAAAACCCATAAAGCCCATTTAGAAAGAATAATAACACTCCTAATGTGAAAGGAAGGGAATAATGATAGATTAAGCACCTTTGGGTCTTGGTAGAAGTTGGATCATGTTGATTTGATCAGCACATTAAATCAACAACGATGTCATAGAGGAGTGGTCTTTATGATGAGACATGTGATTTAGTGGAGAAAAACTTGCATTAGCTTGGTGTTCAGTATGGATGGAACAATGTATGAGGAGAAATATCATGTTATATATGGAGGATAGCTGTGTTGTTATTCATGTTTTGGTTTATTATTTTTGTGTATGGTCTTTTAAGACTACTTGCATTCTTCAATGTTTAGTTGAGATTCTTTTGTTGTTTAACTTCTGGTGTTCTTATTGAAGTCCCACCTCTTCATTGAGGGCTCTGGAGAAGGTTGTACTATAATTCACAATCAGGAATTTGGAAAGCTTGAGTCCTGTGTATGCAGTTCTTTTAGAGAGTTGAAGGTGTATTGTAGGGAGTATACTTGATGGAGAGAAATCTCCCAATTTTGAGTTATTTTCTAGTGAGGGAACCAACCCTTCACCTATAGGAAGTTGATTAGGTGTTTTGTAGCTGATATATAATTCCTTCAGCCCATGTCAAAATTCATTCCCAGGGTATAATTAGGGCAACAAAATGCGATGGGCAACTTGAAAGGTCGTAGCCCAAACTTAAAATACTGACCAAACCATTTGGGTTTGTTTGAGTTTTAATGAAATGCTGTGGTTGAAAGAAACAGAGATATTATGATCACTCTAATGACGCTTATGCAAATAGTTATTCTTCATAATAACAACAGGTTCCCAACGATATTAGCAGTAGCAACACACATTTTCGATTACTTGGTTTCTTTGGTGTATTTAGCCATCTTGTGGCTTGTTTGTATTCTGGTACAGAGCACTATTTAATTTAATTTGATGTTTAAATATGCTGTTAATCGGATGTTATTTTTACGCATGTTTATGATTTTTTGATGTATTCCAACATTTCCAGTTCTACATGTTTAATTCTTATTTTAATGTGGTTGAATTATGCATATGTTCGGTATTCATCCTGTTCCATTTTAGGAATATTGCATTGAATTACAGTCTGTAATAAGGAAGAAAAAAACACACAAGCCACGATTTGGTAAAAATGGAATGATTAAATTGAATAAAACTCAAATTCCATTCAATATCAAAAAAATTAGAGATAGAAAAAATTGAAAATACGAGTTCCTTTAACATTGGTGGTGAAACACAGCCATATAAGCTGAGTCACCGAAACAATTAAGCATATTCAAAGGTGAAGATATTTATCCTTCTCAATGATGATCGACATAGGTTATTATTTGGTCACAGAAATGAATATAGCAAACACCAAAAGAAATTATTAGTCCATTCTATATTAGATTAAACATTCACGTAAAGTCTTACATAATGCTATCTTTGGGATTTAGGAGCATCTCATAACTTAATGGCCTAAAAGCAGTCATGGAAAAATTAAACTTAGACATCACCAAACCTACGGGACATTTTCTCCTTTAGTTCTACTCAAGTCCAATACATTGATGATAAAGATACGTATGTAACTCTGGTTTGGTGCCCAACAAAGAGTATTGTTATGGACATAGTAGTTGTTGATATCCTCCAAATATGACATATTATCTAGCTCCTTTAAGGAGAAAAATTATAGGGATCACTTCGATTAGACATGTCATATGCTACCATTTAACATTGGTCAAAAAAAGGAATCTATATGAAAACCTTGATTAAATACATGGTAAGTAGTTCAAAAAATACCACAAGTTTCCATATCTATTCCATGTGTTCTAATATTAGCTCATTTATCATATGTAATTAGAACGATAATAAAGATGAATCACCAATTTGTGAAAAGCAAAGAAATCGATTACGAAATATAACCACAAGAATATGTGTTGCATCTGAATTTTGATAGCTGCCTTAAATGAATTAGGAAGTAGGAACTCCGTATGGATCTCTGATTTATAGTGAAATCATTCAAAAGGACATGCTTTAGGATTAAATTTTAAATTCACTAATAACATGGAAGAATATTAAGCATTAGTAGGTGGGTCTTTAATCATGAAAGAAAACTTGGAGCTAAAAGGGTTTCATCATGGAGACTCATAATTGTAAAACAAGTTGAGAGGTACCACATGTGTGTACAGACACTGTTACAGAGAAACCATCTGGACTGTAGATGTTTGTGAGTGACTTGAATGTTATTCCAAAAGCGAGAATAGCTTGTAACCATACTTTTGCCGGCTTTATGTGATTGCCCGCTAAGCAAATCATCGGTACACGGTGAGGGTGGACATGGGGAAACCATGCTGATAATTTGAGGTATTGGAAAATCTTTTCTGGGGCTACAGAATTTATGATTTTGTGAATTACGAAGGGTGACCAACAATATGAACAACACAGCTGTACATTAGATTATGCCATAAATAATAATGTTTATAAACCTCCTTCTCTTCCAATATCTCCATCATCATCATCATCTTCCTCTTCTTCTTCTAGGTTCCAAATTCTAAAAATTGAAAAGGCTCTAAAAAAATCTCTTTTGAAACTTGATAACAAATTTGAACTAGCATTTGTAGGTGGCAAAATGTACCCGGAAAACTGAGTAAATGGGTTAAGTAGTTAGAAGTGTATTGTGAAAATTCAGAAAATTTCTCGGTGAAGAACAAAAATTTGGTTAGCTGCTCTTGGGATGAGAAATTGCTTTAATCTCTTTGTTAGGAAGTAAAAAAAAATATATTTAAACGTAAAGGTAAGTCATCTTAAAGGGTATAATTTTAAAAATAAACGTAGGGAAAAATTCTATCCATTGGGATACATGCAATAATACGTGACCAGTTGGAATCATTTTGCGATAAGGTAGAGACTATTAAAAATCTTTAGGATTTTACTCAAGAGTTCGGAAAAACTTTGGTAACTTCGTTTTCATGATACACATGAAACTTTATTAAGGTACATTGGCATTTTACATTCATTTACGGATACCTTATTGATGTTTAATCCTAATGAATTTAGTAGGTATGTGTTGAAGCCATATATCGAATACGGAGGCAGGACCATTCAGTTTCACCAAAGACATCCAAACAGTTGGAAATCAAGGATTCCAAAGGCAATGAAGAAAGTTTAAAGAAATAAAGACAATGATATCTCAAAAAGGAGAGTGAAAAACCTACCTCTACTCACTTCCGGAAGGATTGGACATGATGAAGCCAGGATGTTGTTCACCCGAACTCCAAAGCTGAAAGTTCATAATAAGAAAGGGTGAAAAAGAGAGCTAATGCAACAATCCAAAATGATATGGGCTCCAGTTAAATTGATGAAGGAAAATAACAACAGTGGTTATTAAAATTAAAAAAATTATGACGCTAGTTCAAGTTCAAGTACTTATGTATTCCATCTTCCAAACATTAATCATCTTGATATGTTAAAATAAAGAGTTTAATTATTCATATAGAGTGAATTCTAAGCACACAATAATAGTTACATTCTTTGACGGTGGGTCACAGAAAAAATTTAAATATACGAATCATTAGGTTAGAAATTGGGTTTGGAGGCAAGAATCATCCAATAATATACCCATTGGGTTGGCTAAACAAAAAAGACTCATATTAATCAATAAATCAATGTCGTTTAAAATTTACCATCACAACAAATTGAATTGATGAAGTGGATTTGAATGTGATACCATTAGACATATGTGGAATAATACTGAGAAGTCTTTATCTCTATTATTGTGATGCAATTTTCATAGGAAAGATCATAATATATGCCAAAGTAGATGGGATTGAATACATTGTCAGGAGACACATAAAGTCAAACCTCACTTTGATTAGTTAATGATAATCAAATGAAAGAAGTTAATAGTTTCAAGTAAAATATATTACTCATGGTTGTGAAACGGCCGTAAGGATCTTCATGATGCTTTTCGATTTGAATCTTGGTTTAAAGATAGTTTGGTTAAAGTGGAATATTATTTTCAAATTATTTAAAGAACCAAAATTTATATGCCTCTTAAACGGAAATACAACATGAGATACAATTGATGTTTGATGCCCTCTTCTAATGTTGTATTGTATCACATGTTAGTAATGGGAAACAAAGAAATAAAGAAAAGAAATCAAGATACGGATTTGAAAAAGGTTTAATTAGAGCCCGAGTTCATCTCCATGTGGTTCACCCATAATTTTATTTCCTAAATCAGGGTTATGGAGAATGTGTGTGAAGCTTTCGGGCCTTAAATAAAAATCACAATCAAGAACAAAGTATCTTACCCATGATAGATGATTTAATTTATCGGTTGAAAAAATGTTGTCTATTTACTAAGTTGGATTTATTAGTGGGTATCATCAGAATTAAATGTGAAGAAAATGACATATGGAAAAATACGTTAAAACTAAAATGATGCATTAGATGATTTAATGGCTCTTTTGGTTTTCTAATGCACCAAAAAATTTAATGGTGTTATGAATGATGTATTTCGTCCATACATTGATAAGTTTTTCATAAATCTACTTAGATGATATCACGATTTTCGGTTCAGTATGGAAGATCATGTTGGGCATATTAAACATGTTTTCAAAGTGTTGCACGGGGGAAAATTTGTACATTAAGTTGTCCAAAATCTGAGATTTTGGAAAACTTCATTGGTTTATCTTGGTTACATAGTTGGAGGTGGTCATTTGAAGATAAATCTAGCTAAGATATATGTGATTTTGGTGTGAAGACCACGGAGAATGTGATTGAAGTTTGGATTTTCCTAGGTGAAGTTCAATGTTGAAGAAAATTATTGTAGTTTTCTTTGATTTCATCACCGTTACATGGATTTATGAGGATCTAAGTTTCACTTTCGGTGGGAGGGAAAGAACAAAAATATTTTGATTCATAAGAGAAAGCTTGTCCACATCTTAATCTTAGCTTTTGCGATCTTCAACAACCATTAAAAATTGAAAAAGATGCTAATGGTTATGCCATGAGTGAGTGCGCTTAAAATTGAAACCAATTTGTTTTCATTCAAAAAATTTAAAAATGTCGTTGACATATGATAAAAATTGTTTTCTTTTTGTTGAAAGTGTAAATAAATGAAACACCCCTAATGGGTGAGAAATACGATTCACACGGATCATCAATAACTTCAATACCTTGAGTCACAAAATAATTTGCCAACAATATCGCCACCTACGGATGGATTGGATTTCTGTGTTCACTTATTGACCAAGTACAAGAAAGGTGTAACAAATAAATCGGTTAATATGTTATCTTTACCATATTTAGATATTGCAATTAATCTTTATGAAATGGATTCTTTAAACTTGAAATTTATTTTAGAACAATATAAAATGCGATAGTTATTTCAAGATATTTATCAATCACTAACTCATGGTACTAAGGTGGAATAAGTCAATTTTCATATTCATGAGAGGTTGTTATATCATTAAAATGGATAACATATATAGAGAGAAAGAAGGCACATGTTATTTAAAGGACTCTATTTCTTCTCAAATTGCAGGACATTTGGGCGTAAGCAAGACTGTAGCACAAATTAAAAAGGTATTGTTACTAGCCTCACATGTATGGAAACAATTTTGAAGTACATTAAAGGATGTGTGATGTGTTCGAAAATCAAGCCAAGCAATTGAAATATTGGTTTGGCCACCACTTCAGTTCCTTTGCAAATGTGGGACAACATTTCCATGATTTTGTTGCGGAAATACCTATGTCCGAGGAGACAATATGATTACATGTATATGTGGTTGATCATTTTAATAAGATGTGCCTTCTTGTTACGTGCAAAAAAGTGTGTGCGGAAATAAGCCAACAAAATTTCTTTCAATATTGGTGTAGCCTCATTTTGGGGTTGCCACCTACTATTATTTTGTAGATGAATACTTGCTTTGTAGGAGAATTTTGTTCCATTTTGTGGGGACTCATGGACACAAAGCTGAAAGAAACACATACTTTCATCCTAGTGATGGAGCGAGGCATAAGTGGTGAATAGGACAACACGCTACACTTGACTAACTTCAAGGTTCTTTAACGATAAAAAATCCTAAGTTGTGGGACCGTCTTTTACCCTTGTAACATAACATTCTTACGGTCGAACACTTACATTGTTAGGCTAATCGATCATTATTTGAAACATGTATTGGCTATCTACCAAAGTTGGCAATGGACTTCATGTTCAATGAAAGAAGATAATATTGGATGGACACAACAATTCAAGCAAAGCGAGTTAAGTCAATTCAATGAATACATCGGATACATGAAAGCAGGTCGAGGATACGATTGAACAAGAGTTGGGCCAAGCACAAAAAGCGCCACAACGAGGCATCGTGTCGATCATTATTTACAGGTAGGTGATCGAGTATGGTTGTGTATCGATAATATGGGTTGAAAGGAGAAAATGATTGAAACCATCGGGTATGGTCCTTTTAATATTGTTGAAAAGGTTTTTAAATAATGCATTAAGTTGGGTGCCACCTTGTGTATTTATTCGATTGTGAATGTTTAGTAAATTTTTACATGAACCTCTGATGATCATTGATCTGAGAGAATAGTACAAGCATTCCTACTAATGATAATTTAACATGATTATATGAATGAGTTGTACGAAATATACATCTTGAACGGAAAGTTCGCACTTCAAGGAAAAGGATATGTTGAATATCTTTGGGTAAGGACTCGATAGCATGAATATGAGAAAAGGTGAGGTGGATGGAAGATGTAAAAAGTGATTGTAACATGATGTCTACTTAAATCAAGCTTTTGTGGTCCAAAAAGCTTTCAAAGTGGAGAGGATTGATGCAAGGGGGATCTTACTTCGGTGAAGATCAACGATGAAAGTCGAAATTGACACTAGTTTGTGCGAAGTTCTAGATCATCTTGATTTAATAAATTCTCCAAATGTTTTGAATGAAAAGGGAGATTGCTCATCATGGTTCAGTTTTATTTCATGATAGCATGAAGCCAGTGTCATGGTGTGTGTGACATAACAATGGTGACATGTAATCATGTAAAATTAAGGGACAAAAACCTAAGGTTTAATCCTCGATTCTAAGTCCTGTGGTCTAATCCCTATGAGGAAAAAATAATTGTTTTATGTATATATGGTAAAAGTGGACCTAAGGCATACCTAGGGTAAACCTAAGGTGTTAAAACCTAACACAATACATAAAAACCTTTCCATGTATTAACTTTTCGGACCTTGTGTTAAAGCCTTATAAAGGTTAAGGTTTATATGTTAAAATTTTCTTAATAAACCACACATAGCAGCGATAAATTAACATGTTGTGGACGGTGCATGTGAACAAGTGGAAATATAACACTGTCAGTCCTAAACGAGAGCACTAATCCATGGAGAACCTGTACCATGTGAAAAGATGTTAATTATTTTGCCAACAGTGGGATTAACTTTAAAACTAGCCACAATCGCAGGGAGGAATAATGGTCACATGATATATTGCTTGCTGTTAAAAATATCCAGGATACGAGACCATGAGGTGTCGATAAGTTAGACCATGATGATCACATACTGTTGTCATAGCTACGCATTTTTGATATTGCTTGGGGAATTTATTTATATTATAAGGTTCTAATTTAGGTTTTATGTTAAATGTGTTGAGTTAATTGAACCACATATAATAATCCACTAGGTATGCAATATTAAGTGGAACCCAATCAATATTTACTTGCTCAACGATATGCCTAATTTGGCTTCAAGGTCGAGACGAGTCGATTTAAGTATGGAATTTTCTTCATGAAGGAGACAAAGAGTGATTTGTATTCATGTTTTGAGCAAGAAGAGGAGGGTTGTTGTTTAGTGTTTCTTGGTCATGCGGAGGTCTAAGGTGAGCTCGAACGAGTGTTGTGCGTCTGGGGAGAGAGAACTTTGTTGTCGGTGACCATGGGTTCATGTGACATATTCGATCTAGTTTTTGTTGTTGTGTTAATAATTCCTCGAATCAATTCTAATAAAATAAACCCATATTAAAAGGAATAGGAAAAAGTAGTCCATCGGAAAAACTCCATAATCAAAGTTTATCGTCTCTTATCTCTATTCTTTATTTGTAATTTCATTCTTAATGTCTTGTTGGTTTAAGTCATAAATTATTTGAATTCCTTGATGTTCCACATTAAGAAGTTCGATTTAGCAATCAATTCCTTTTGATGGAAATTAATCAAATATGCTTGTTTTAATTTTGATCACATTTGAATCATTACTACACTTTAAGATTTATCAAATATAGGACATATCCTTTTTCCACTGGTGCACACCTTTTCCAAAATCAAATCACATGTGAATAAATCATCGCTTTGCTTAACACCTTGATCTCCATATCCCTATATATATTTTCTTGTGAATACCTTGAGTAAATCCTTTGGTATTTTTCATTAGTGTTGCTAATAGGATCAAATGAACGTTATTAGCTGCAATTAAACTGAGCCAATACCATGGTGACGACCCTAATTATCTAACATATTTCCATATTTCAAATTTTTCCTTGTAATTGTGCTCAAAATACATGTGTGTGTATACACAACCTTCTTCTTCGAGACCATATGGTACAAACATCACTTTTAATAAGCCATACGTAACTAAATTTCCATTTCTATATGCTCACATATCCTACCAACATATGTACCAATACGCAGGTTCTGTCAACCTCATGTGTCTGATAATGACATATTCATCGAAAGGTTTCCCATTAACGACAACATATTAGCAATAATTACAAAAACAACCTCAAAACCCAAGTATTTACAGGCTCAGCCCATAACCTCTAAAAGAGAACCCACAATATTATTATAAGGCACCAACCCATAGCCTTCGGGGAACCTAATTTGTTACGAGTTCCAGAGGATCCTGTCAGCACGGTGCATTGATCTCGAAGTAATCCAGCCACAAAATGTGCACATGTACACATGCGTAAAACACAACGAATACACACATGTCACAGAAAAGTATAGCGACTACTGACCAACAACAACACAATACGACGTATGAAAACACAACATGTACACAATATTGTTGCTTCACATTTAGAGACGCACTATTTCTGCCATGCAACCTTGTCTAGTTTCTTTCCCACCTTATTGCATGCACCCACGACCCAAATCCCTAGGTTTGTGACTGTTACACTATCCATTCTTGTCCTGACATGTCTCGGATCATAATACTTTCATTCTGCTTTGATGTGTCCTTTAATATCACCTATCCATAACATAATCATATACATATTTATAATCACATAATATCAAATCATGTCAAAATGATGCCAACCTCACAAACGTTTTAAGGCTACTTTCCCATAGGTTCACACTCATAAAACCAAGAATCATTTTACGTACTGTTCTGCATAAAGCAATCATTGTTCCACAATAACAGTATCCTCACGACGTTGTCGGAAGATAGCACACATACACACACACACACACACACACATGTATTATCATATGGTATGATCACAACACAATTACTTTGTTGTTCCAAAAGGTCAACGATGAAGAACATCATTTTATCCGCAAACATGCATAATATTCGAACAATAGTTCTGTGACAGCGGGAATCTAATTACCTAAAATCCATTTACTTTAACATTCCTTGTTACCTTTCTCATGACTATCATGTCATGCCATTTACCCCAATGACCAGCAACCTATTGGATTTCATATTTTTTCCTTAAACTACCTTTATTCATAAACTTAGGCTTCATCGGGTCTTATGTTGTGTTGGGTTTTTCACTACGACTCTCCCCAGGCTCATTAGTTCCTTTGGTCCCCAGCCAATTCCAAATACGACGTCCCATCAAAACATAAAATGTGAGAGCGAACGAAAGATAAGGGCAACAAGGAAAAGCCAAACAAAATACAACACCACAAATAAAAGTGGCATGGCCATGCACTAGTCCTGGGTCAAATCATAAATCGATCACAAACAAATAACAAAACATCAAAAACAAAAAACTTAAAAACAACATGACTCAACCCCATGGTCCTCGATGCTTCAAGGAATTTATAAGGTGAAATATCAACTTTGAATCCTCTCAAGTTCTGCTTAGAAGTGTAATTTTCAATGCCAATTCCATGCATCATCTTCCATAGACCTACTTAACATCACATTGAATTAATAAATATGTATATATCGATTCCTTTCCCTACTCTACCCGGCCATGTTTGTCGCTAAACACACATATCATTTCTCAGTGATCCCAATCCCCTTGATGAATTTACATTATAAATGGAAAATACCTATTATGACACATATGATCAACCATCTCCCATGTAGCGCCTAGAAAGCTAAGGTAGTTCCCTAAACTTTTAAATTTATCTATTTCTACAAATCTTAAACATGAGCTCCTTACGCTCCAAAATGCAATGAGGTTCGTGCAGAACTCTCCTCTAGTTCCACCTTCACATCTCAATGATGGATTTTTTATGATTGACCTTCATTTGTCCACTACTACATAGAATCCTAGAGATGCTGCGTGTTGTCCCTATGATGATGTTGGTGGCGCGCCTCTCGAACGGATCTATAATAAATCCCATGAGCATTATCCCTACTCATGAGTGTGTCCAAAGTCCCTTACTCTTCATTCTGCCTCCATCCTTGTACGACCTATTACTTTTTGAACTTTATTCTCTCTGCCCCTTCTTCTTCTCATTGTGTCTGTCATGGCCGATCCCCAATTTTCCTTTTGGGCTATGAAGGCTGCGAAGAATAAGTCGGTGACACAACTTTGTTTTCTTGGAACGCTTTTGTTACACGATATTTGTCACCATCCTGCAGTCCCTCGTCACACATTAGAGGACTATTCACCGACACCGCGAGCGATGTGTGTACGTGAAAAAACACCTTCATAATGTCCTCACACTGTGGATAAACATTCTCCCCGAAGAACATCTCCTCTTGAAAACACTTAAAAACGGTGTTTTAGCCTTGGCGCGACTGGTCATTCATCCCACTCAAGCCAATGGAAATCAACACTGAGGTCGCCAATTGACCCGAAATGTGCAGCATGTATCACTACGCGTAAACCCCGTTAAGGAATGTTTTTAAAAAATTAATGGTGGAAGTTTGGTTCTATGACTCCAGAATGAATCATCGGAAAGTTGAGTGGTTTGGCTCTGGGATCTGCGTGTATAGAAGTGGTTTTCCACCTCTCCCACAGGGCAACTTCTAAGAAATCAGCCTATCATGATTATAGGGATCCCCAACTTCCCTTCCTCCATCTATAAGCTTGCTCTGTCCATTAACAATCTAGCTGAATGCTTGGAAAGGCCCCCGAACTTGTAGGAGAAAACTATGGCGGGTAAATATTGAAAGCGAGAGCGAAGACCCTCGTGGGAGAGAGCTTTGTCAAATTCCAAACAAGAGATTCGTACCGAGAACGCTCGGCCTGGTAAGCAAGAAGGAAGATCATAACGTCGAGCATTTGGTTGTAATCTCACTGTAGCTCATTAATATAAGCGACTACGATTTTGGTTCCATTCATGTTTGGTCTTTTGTAAAATGCAATGAATTATATCCTCTCTAAGCAGTATGTAATTGTAGTGCTTTACGTATTACATTTGTATCATTGTGTCTCTACATGTGTGTATGTGTTTCCGAATAAGAAAGAAAATATAGGGACTATGATGTTTAATAAAGCAAAGAACGAGGGAGCGACACTTCTTCTCGACAACAGTATTCGACGTAGGTTGAGGGTAGGCTACTTATCGCGATATTTATGTTTCTTAGTAACTAGGAACCAAGGTATTTGTGTGATTTGATTGTTGCTATGTAAATCATGCTAGTGGGATGCTTATATACCCATCCACATAGAGAGGATTTGCCTCCTCAAAAAATTTTGCGGCTTTCTTTAGGGATGGGTGGGGGTTAGTCCTCCTTCACGTTTGGAGTTTGTTTTGGATTTTGATTGATTTTATTTTCTCTTACAGTTCCTCCTTGGTGTCAAACCCCTGTTCGACCCCAAAAGGGCTTGGATCCAATCTTTGATTGTCACTTTTCATCTTTCATAGTAAGCACAAAGGTAGCACGGTTTGAGCACAGCAGGTCGTGTGATGCTTCTTGTTGTTGATGAGCTCCCCGCCTTAATGCCTTTTAGCGCAGGATTACATCCAAGCAGGGCATGAAAACTCTGTTTGGTGTTAGGGTTTTCTTGCTTTTCTTATCACTTGAATTGAGTTTTAGTCCACAGTGTCATTTTTAAATTTATTGATGTAAAAAGGGAATGAATACCTTGTTTTGAGCTCATGCTTTGGAACTCCTTTTTTGTGCTTGACCTCATATGTCTTGTAGCCTTTTGAGTAATTTCATTATAAAGTGTTTAAAACAACGATTTCATTCTTAGTGTTTGTTTACATCTCTTTTGCATTCATCCTTCCATTAAAGAGTTGCATTCATTTTAGTTTTTAAATCTCAAAAATTCCCTTTTGTTAAAATACATTAGTCACATTGCATTGAAAAGTATTTTTTGAGATTTATCATTGAACAGATCACATTGTTTAATGATTGAAAGCTAAATACGCATCGAGTACATTCTCTTTCATTAAAAGCATAATTAAGTAGATTTACTCATTTCATCAAAAAATCGTGGTGCATTCTTATCATTTCAAAAAGAAAAAATTGTTGTAGATTACAATTTGAGTTTTTTCAAAAAAGAGTTTTGCATAGATTACATTTGCATAATTTTTGCATCATTGAATGTTTTAGATTACTTTCGGATAATTAGAGTCATCTAGTTTGGAAAAAGTTCATTTTTGGTGTTGTTGTTTGTTGCATCATCGTTTGAGCTCTTCCCTTAACTAGATAGCATTCCTTGAATTGAAAGATTTATTTTTCTCATATGTTTGCATATGGGAAGTTGTCGGATGACATGTGGTAGGGCCTTGGGCAAGGACATAACGGAATATCTAGTAATCTAAGGTAGAGACATGTTGGCGGCAACCTTTAAGCCTAGTAATTTGGCCGCTCTCTGTCCCAGTTTATAAACGACACTAGTGCTGAGACTTCATGTCTAGTACCATTGCGTATATGAGAACCCATTGGGTTGCAATCCTTTATAGTAGGAAAACGAGTCTCTGCATTTTACCTATGATACCTTTGAACACACCATTCGGGGGAATTACACTGCACGTACGTCAAGTCATGGTTAGTTCTCTTTAATTTTAAAGTGTATGCTGGCGATTCAAAATATACGGTACACCCATTTACCTAGATTACCAAGGTAGTCATTTTGATCTTTATTTGACTCATTAAATTTGAAAAATATCATCAATGTAATCCCCTTCACACTTGTTTCCAAAATGAAAGTGATAAATTCATCTTTTACTTATTTCTAGAATCTTAAAACATTAAAATTTGATTTTGCAATATCCATCAAATTAATCTCCCACGAAATAATATTTAGTTGTCATTTTTTTTCCTTAGTGTATTTCGAGTCATTAAGAACGGCAACTTTCTTTGAGTTCACAGTAAGGAATCCCCTCTTATGAGGAATCTATTCACTTTTCTTCTTTTTAAATGTAATTTGCTCATATATGGCAACGTTGTCCCCTTCTGCAGGTTAGCTACATTGAGTTGCTGTTTGGTTGTTTTCAACCTACGTAGTCTGAATAGCATGGCTACTATTCAATCGGTGCCCTGCGCACAAAAACGACGCCATATTGATTCCAAGTGAGAGCTCTCACTCTTCACTTGTTTCTTCATCCTCATATTCTTCAACCACTGGTGAAAGTTTGGATTCTAATGCCGAGTTGCTTTAAGAATAAGAAGAGAAGAAAAATAAGAGAGCAGCAGGCTAATTACTGCAGCTACTACTTCTAAAACATACGCTCTTGATAAGCAACTTCAACCCTCCATGGAAAGTTAAGTTCGCTTGCATGTTGTGCCAAGGAAACCATCTTCTTCGATATTGCCTTGGCATTCCCAAGGTATAGAAGTATGGTCTGATAGTCGTCCATCGTTGCCTTTGGCTTGAGAGTCGAGGTTGGGGAGCACGTTTTAGAGCCTAATCTTGGTAAGCTCTAGATTCGGTGTAAGCTCACCAATCCACCCTTGGTTGTGTGAAAAGGGTCTGTACCATTCACCTTTTTTGTATATGGATGAAGCTAAGAATTTTTGAAGCTATTTGACTGCACTTGCCAGTGCCTTCGGTGAGGTTACCGCTTATTTCTTCCAGGTCATCGCCAGTTGATTCAATGATCATTCGAAGTCATCCTTGGCAGTCCCCCTCCCAATTAACCATCATGAATCCATCCCTAACCAACCATTGGTTGTGGGATCGGATTGAGAAACTAGCCGTAGGTGCCAGTCTTCCAGGTTGAGAGTGTGTCTCACATCCTTAGGGTCTTCTTGTTTCTTGATTCCTCGGACTTGAAAGATTCTCTTCTCCCCCATGTCTCGGAAGTTATTCCTCCACCTCCCATGATGGAGGTCCGGAGGGATATCATACCTCCATGATGGAGAGTGCGCACGGGGGATGCACTAATTCTTCTCATGTGCAATCGTCTTGAATTCATTGAACAACCCCTCAGCAGTGGTTTGGTTACTTCCTTCAATTGGGGGTGATTCACAGTTATCACCTTCCTTCTTCTTTTGCCCTTTGAGATCACGATGCAGGCCTCCCCACCTCTGGAGCTGTGCCCAACTTCTTGCATTGTACGATGAAGGTACGTTTTGGTTAATCTTCTGTCTAAAACTACGCAGCAGGTTTCGTTCACCATGGCTTGTACTGTTCTGTGGCAGTCTGTTGGGCGTTTAACGGAGGAACTAGTCAACCATTAGGGATCCTTCCAAAGTTTTCTGTTACTTGGGAGGGAAAACTATCCATATGGGCCAAGGGATTTTCTGGCACCTTGGACTTTAATTTACTCTTGGGTCGCAATTATACTTGTGCCAACGAACACTTGTCCTCTGCTACATGTGATGTATACTTCCACACAAGGTCGGATCGTGACCATCGATCGACCGTTCTTTCAATTCCTAATATGGCGACAGTCCACCATCATCCCTTCCGGATCTTGTCGCCAGTTTGTCTCATTCACTGTTGCATGTCAAGGTGTGGCTACTGTCTGTGCCCATATTCGGTGATAGTGTCGTTGTACCGATGTTGTGTCTTTGGGGAGCATTGAGTTAGACTTCCCGAATGTTTTCCTTCCATCGAACGGAAACCATGGGCCTGTTCTTATTCGTTTTTTGATGAGGTCGATCGAACGAGTTTGTTTCTTGTGTCAGCTCCTTAAAAAATAAACAGTTACGTAGAGCATGGTTCATCTTCTTGTGTCGGCTCATAAAAAAAAAATGAAACAAGGTCCTTGAGCGCGATTCATTTCCTTGTGTCAGCTCCCTAAAAAATGAAACAAGATGTTATGAGGATAGTTCTTTTAATGTGTCAACCTCATTAAAAAACAATAAAAACACGTTCATGTTCAATTCGCGTCTTTATAAGATCTCGTAAAATGCCGGTCAGTCTTTCTTAGATCTCGTAATTTGAACCTTCCTCCATCATCATTCATATGGACTGGAGCTTAGGGCATGTGCCTAAAAATTAGGTTATGCGGGAACGTAGCAATTTTCAAGCATAGTTTGTTTCCATTTCAAGCTTGTGTAAAAATACATTGGTTTCAAACATAGTTTATCTTTGTTTCAAGCTTGTGTAAAAATGAAACCAACTTCAAGTGAGTTTCTAATTTCAAACTTGTGTAAATATGGCTTCATTCCCATTTTACCTCTCATGATTGTCATTTTATCGGCTGTTTTCTGAGATGAGCATGGTTTTCTCATTCCATAATCCCATGTCTGTGCTTGAGTCATATGCCTTCCACTTGGTTGTTTCACCATTCACCGAGCTGTTTGTCATGAGTGGTATTGTTATTGCGCCTCTTGAACTTTTTACTTGTTAAGTAGTTCCTATTCATAGGAACACGATTGCTGCCCTTTATACCACTCTCGGTCCTCGGGGAGGTTAACTTTCAACTCTTTTCTAACTCTTAAAAATTTAAAATATCATTGAGTCGCTTGTCGTTTTGAGCTTGTTAATTGGCTACGAAAACGATATCCTAGTATAAGTTTACCCCTTTTAAGGGCTGCAGGATAGATTGTTACGAAGAATACCTAGCCTATCATGACTAGGTTCTCTCGAGACATACTTTTCTACCTTTTTTGGATACGAGACTATACAAGGCTATTTGAGTTTTCTTTTAACGCTATCTTTTCAAACTCTCTAATAACGAAAGAACATCGAGTTCTTCCTTTGTTAGACTCGTGCTTGAAAATGACGTCGGACTACGTAATGACGTTATAAGTTCCTACTTCTGAGGCTCGTTAAATATGCTAAAATTTGGAGAATTTTCCGAAGAAAAACTTATATTAAGCATAGTGTCCTCTTGACTTGTGTAAAAAATAAAAGGGTACTCACGAGAAATGGTGGGGGGGTGGAACCGATGTTATCGATGGGCGTGTCGGCGGTATGCGCTCTTGAACATAGCATATACTTTGACCAAGTGTCGAGAGTTGAGCATCTCATCTCATTATCTTCTTGACTCCATGGGTTTGAGTAATCTCTTTTGACCACTCATCTGTCTTTGTCATGTCACCAACATCACCTCGGATCCTTTGATGTCAAATGCGCAAATCCGGTGTCGTGTTGCCCGATATGTTCCAGAAGAACTTGGCCCTGCTGCCGGTTTTGAGCCTCCTGCGGTTCTCTGTCTATCATGATTCACAAACATTATGTCTCATCATACGCGCCGATGATGTGGGAAGCTTGTTATGGCCACCTTCGATCAAGGTCACTTCTTGTCGACTTGACTCATTATCCGGAGGTTGGTCTACGGACTCCCACATTGGGTACCCAACGAAACTGCACATGCCTCAATAGCGATTCTTCGCATTCGCTTGTAGGAGTTTTCATTATTGACCTTCGATCGGATGATTGTGTGGGTGTTCGATGTGACTCTTTGTTCACATTAGTGGATTGTACCCTTATGTAACTTGAGAGCCATCATCATTATTTGTGGTTTCTCTGCGTGTTTTTTTGTTAATGACTTTGGTATTAGCCGATGGCGAGACGATGTTCTTTCATGGCAGCTTGACTCACATATTCGCATGCTTGAACTTGTACTTTCTGTTTGAGTGAGATAGGTGCAAGACCTTGAATTTTGTCAAGTATACATCCGAGGCTACGATTGTTGTGGATTATTATCATGTATTAAATGACTCATTCGATTGGTCCTTTAAGCCATACACAGGTCTACTTGTTGATCATATTCTTTGGTGCATTGCGTCCCTTGTGGATCACGGTTCTTGTGCCACTCTATTATGGATGAGCTGCATATACCATATATCATATGTTGAGATATCGATTTGTGATTTGTCTTCGCGGTTTTCGACGACAATGTTTTTCGATTGAGCGCGTTCTCCATAAGCATTTCACCTCCTCTCTAGGACCTCATGCTTTAAAGGGCATACCTTCTGATATTTTGTCACCATCACAGAAATCCTAGTCACATACATTGGAGGACTATTCTCGTGACACAGCAGGCGGTAACATGTCACAGAAAAAAAACCTTCCCTTAATATCCTCCACCTTTAAAGATAAACATTCTCTGATTTCTGTAGAAAACCTTAAAAAACGGTGTTTAGCCTTGGTCATTAGTCGATTCATCCTACGCATGGTAGGGAAATCACCTTTAGAGGGTGCGCCAATTAATTTATTTGTCTATATGTCACTATGCTAAGCCGGTAAGAATTTTTAAAAATAAATGGTGAAAATTTGGATTGCAACAAACTACAAGATGAATCATCGAGAATAAGTTGGTGGTTTGGCTCCAGGATCTCCATGTGTAAGAAGTGGTTTCACTCTCGCAGAACCTTCTAAGAGATACGGCCCAGCCTGTCCATGATTATAGGGATCCCAACTTCCCTTCCTCCATCTATAAGCTGCACTCTCCATTAGAAAAGCAGGCCCGAACGCTTGGGCTTCTGTAAACTTGTAGAGGGAAAACTATAGTCGGGTAACTATTGAACGGGCGAAGACCCCGTAGAATGTTGTCAGATTACGGAAGCGAAGGGCTTCATTGAGATGTGCTCCATGACCACGAAGAGAAGATCATAGTGTCGAGCATTTGGTTGTAATCTCCCTTTTTTGTCATCATTAATATAAGCGACTACGATTTTGGTTCCATTCATGTGTTTACTCTTTTATGAAAATCATTGAATTATATCTCTACGTATGTATATAGTTATGTTATTTAAGTATTACCATTGTATGTCATCGTGTCTACTAACGTATTGTACGGAGTGTCGACCAAGCAAACAAAAGAAGTTGTGATATCGACAAAGACGAAGGCTTACTTGCTTCTTCATCGACAACAACAACCGTGGGATTAGGAAGTGAAGCTACTTATCGCGATCTTTGTCTTTCTTGTAACTAGGAACCAACGTATTTGGTAGCGGTTGGGTGTTCGCTGAAGCCCAGTCTCGCTTCGGTGGGCTACATACATCCATAGAAGAAGTTCGCCTCAACGACTTCGAAAAGTCCTTCTTATTGTCTCCATAAACATCATTATATGCCTTGTAACTTCTAATATCTTCCTGAACTCCTCGGTGTATACGGTAGATACGGAGAATATTCTTCTCATGTTGCTCAAATGACTTTTCCATTACGTTAATTTTAAGTAGGCCTATGTAGGGATTCATATGAACTATAAACCACATTATGTCTTCATATTTTTGCCTTCTTTTAAGATAAACATACCATGTTAGATAAATTAATAAATTACATTCAAAACCATACCTCGATGTATTTTTAAGGAAATTTTGATATTACATGTGCACAACTCAATCTAGATTAAAACGATGCATAATAATGTCAAGAAATTATCTTTTCATGTAAAAACCTGACTAATGATACTCATCTTCCCTGAATTCAATACACATAACAAAAAATGCTTTATAATATAAATAATTGAGTCTGCATGTGCATATGGTACCTTTAATTAACTAGCACATTTATAATGCTTGTAACCATGATAGCAATAAAATGGTAGCATATATGCATTTTCAAAAAAATAACTATCATGCATGCATTGTAAACATATAAAAACTACATGAAAATTTTGTTTACATGAAGTCTAGTGTTGTAAACTCACTACGATACCACTCTGTGTACTCCACCCCACAATTACCTCTTACAACTCACCATTGTAAACATGGAAGCGAGGATTAGTATGCATGACCCAAATTCCAATATGTTGTTATTAGAAGTAGAGCCTAACTACAAAATTTTACAACACTTCTTGTGACCAAAGAAAACATGAAGATACGCTTAATAACCGGTCTTTCCTGACAGACTGTATGTCATGACCATAATAAGCACTAACCTCATTATTACATACAAGGAAATTAGTGTGGCTACGGTTCCAACCGCATGAGATGACCCATTTTACCAATAATTTGTAATCGCGTGGATGACTAGCTTCATTATGACTCGGAGTTTGTTTCTTTCAAACTTTGGCTCTGAAAACTTCATTAATAATCATTCAACACATATCCTTCTATAACTCTTAAACACCTGCACAGTATTTATGCATTATTCTTGTATTTTCTTATAGCTTCGAAAATACATGATAATAATTTTTCAAACACTTTGTAAACACATAACTTTGCCTTGTCATGGTGCATATTTGTCATAATAACTCAACCTGATGTAGGCTAACATCATCTGTTCACTTTGTCTGTACGTGCATAAACCTATTATCCATGCCTGCTGCTGTGGTCTAAATATTAGATGGGGCCATGCCAGGGAACTATCATAATGATAAATACCATTCATATGGCGATAGTTAACTAAGATAGAACCATGATAATCAATTATAAATTAAGTGTGTGTTTATGCTCATATATCTCAATAAATAATGCAATAGGATGTACATAAAGCCAACCAAGTCAATGTCTTCATGTACCATAACCATAGAATGGGCTTCACTTAAATATTTATTTCGGTGAATCACCTTGTGCCATATTCCGAAAGAATGTTGAACACGTAAGTACACGCTGAAGTAGGACCCGACAAGGTTTAGAAGGCTGCTTCTCAACCGGAGGCCACAATGATTTCATAAACAGGTCCATAAATAACCAAAACATAATAAGTTTGGATGCCATATAATTTCTTCATCATACCCACATAGGTACCCTGTCACCCTATGAACGAGTTCCGGAATCAATCCCATGTCCACCTTTTCCTTGGAATTTTCTAATACCACCTCAACAAAGATGCGGAAATCTACGAATAATCCAAAGCTTAACCAAAACATATATTAATTGCATCATGTCTATCGCAAAATGGAAATGCAAAAATGAAACCACCTATCAATGTGAGAAAATGCCTTTGATGACAAACGAAAAATAATCATAACAATTTCATGCACCATCCGTCAAATCGGGACATATAAATCACGTGTGAATCTTTGTCCCATTGTTACTTGTAGATCCATAGCTATTTTCTACTCTCTTTCTATCCAAACTTCTTCTTGTTCTCCCTTAATTTCTTTTCTTGTGTCCTTTTCTTTTAATTTGTTTGCTTGGGTTCTTCCTCTCTCTCTTTCTTGGAATATGATTTTGAAAATTGATCGAAAAGATGAGAAAAAAGTTGTTAATTTTTTTAATTTTTTTTTTTTTAAATCAACATCTATATTAAAGAGAAAATCTTTGTACATAGTGATACAAAATGGTTACGTTGGTTGAGGTTCAAAATGGAGCCCTCTCAACCCGAAATAACGGTGATGAAATACACATATTCGACATACGAAAATCATGTGCATTTTCTTTATCAAAAGGACTTGTAAACCAGTGCTTTAGAAAAGCACGAATCAACTACTGGGTGAGACATTGGCTCCAACATGATGATGGCAACGATCGCAAACACCAAAATACAATCAAAAAAACATAAGAACGTACGATATCACCCAAAAGGGGTTAATCATTTCTTAACGGTCTTTCTCCTTACGCGGCCACCTCTTTCCTTTTATTCATGGGGTCTCAGTGAGACCTGATGCTAGTGATCGAGATGGGTCACACCCTCCCAACAGATAAATTGTGCATCTTTTTAAAAAAACACTGGTTTGGGGTTTGAAGTAGCAGGCATCATTGTCTTATTGGTCCTAGAATTCTCACTGACTCTGTACGAGGGTATCGAGAGTATAGAATACAATACCTAACCTTGTCACATATTAGTGTTGTGGTTACTCACTCCTCGTTGCATGCCTCACATGGGAAAAGGACTAAGGTACATGCTTGGTGCCAACGCGCTGGTATTTGTCTGGCCTTGTTACTCTTGTGGAGAAGTGGCCTCTCCATCTTCCATCCCATTCGGATCACGATAGCCCTTGCTCGCACTCATTAAGGGTTTCCCTTGTCATCCCGGCCCCAGCGACATTTAGGATCAACCTCAGGATGGTCCACCACATGGTTGACCAACGTGTCTGTGAGAATTAGTAGAGCAACAAGCAAAAGCAAAAATACAATACCTTTCAAAAGAGCCATGTGGTTAAGGATATGCCACGTAGCTTACAAAAGACGTGAGTTTTTATTGTACTTATAAAGCAGCATTTTTTACCAGTGTTTTCACACCACTTATTTGATTAACGACATTGAATTGCCAGCCGACTATGGCATTCTTGCTACTCGACGAATAATCACACTGGAGCCTTGCTCCCAAGGTGCCAGTGCTGCTTCATTATTTGTAGCTTCTCCCAGGAGAATGCCATGAATGTGCAAAAATTTCACCCTTTTTCATGCAATAACCCACCTCCATAACCAACCAGCCAGTTCCCCGCCGAGGGCTGTGGAGGGTTTAAATTCTGGTGGCAGAGGTGAGAATTCCGGTGATGGGGTGGAAGAGACGTGAGACATGGATTCAGACGGACCATACACTCTCACACAAGGATTAAAAATATCCGGGGATGCATTGCTCATGTAGAAAATACATTATGACTCACTTTTAACATGCGTTTAACATCATGTTTTGAGCATCTCAATTTTAGGCCGATACATTTTGGGTTGTCATCCTAGAAAGATTATTGCTGCTGCTACCTTTGTCTGAACAAAGAAGCAAAGGCACAGATTCCATAAAGAAGGTTCAACTGTTTCGTGCTTCGCATGTAACCCTCCCTGGAACATTATGTCTTGGATAGATTCTCTGATGCGATCGGGATTTGGTGAAAGATCCTCACTTGACATCCAATCTCATGACAACACCAACCACAGAAATTTAGGAGGGTGTTTATGGTCTTGTCCCCCATGCCACCAACTTGTTAACCTGAAAAGGGCCTATGAACTTCACTTTCCCATACTTCGAATTCTCCTAAAGTAAATATTTTCCACTATGCATCATAAGCCATGAAAGTTTTGATTTTGAGCTAGTAGATAGAGTCCCAAGTATTGTCCTTCTCATTGAATGCCTCCCCTGTTCCATATTTTCCAAACCAATGTCGCTCTCTTAGGTTGAATTCCCCTCCACTCATTTCTTCCCTGGTGTAGTTGATCTTCCTCTGAAATACGCCTTTATTTTCTCAAAAATTCCATAGAGGTCCATTTGGTTGGGGCCCCTTCATCACGAGAAGGAGGGTCCGACGGTTGTCATCAATCTTGATTGTTAATACCTTGTTTAATCTGTTGCACTAGCTTGGTGCTCGGGGGTTCCCAATTTGGAATTTCTTGCCACGCTCTCCCGGAAAAACCGCAATTTTATTATTCCTTGCATCGGAAAGTAATATTGAATAATATGTTTATTTCCCCAAGCTAAGGTCCGAATAGGGGAACCCCGGTGATATCCCTGTTAATTTTACGAGTTTAGGGGGTCTCCCGGTTCTGCGTGTTGGCTTTGGGAGGAGCAACCCAAGGGTTGCTTCGATTTCCTTAAACCATCTCACCAAGCTTGGCCCCACATGCCTTGTTCACGAGTTTCGGGGTCATGAGCGAGGCCTCCCCCGAGATGCGCGGCGCCAGGCCTTCTCCAAGCTAGAAAGGGCCCATTTCTTTTGACATTGCCGGCCACAAAACTTCCATTAGATGTCTCTAATTATTTGAAGGATACCTTGGAAGTTGGCAGAGAATAGAGCATGTGGTGCGGAATGGCGAGGAGCCGCCTTCATCATGACCACCAGACAACAAAGAAATTGAAGCACGATTAAATACAATGGTTTTAACATTAGCACCAGTCTAAACCTAAGCGAAAAAACTAGAAATTAGGAGATGGCTGCTTCCAGCCACTGCTCATCCTTGTGGCCTACAAGGACATGAAAGATATACGTAGAATAGATATCGATAAAATAATAAGAGCGGACTTTTAATTTCTATGAATATGTAAATGGGAAAGAGTTTTAAAAAATGACTAAATTTCGAGGATGTATGGGACAAAGGACAACATGGTGAGGAATTAAATGCGAGGATCTGATTATTTCATGGGGGCAAATGGGCGAAATTTATCAATCAGTTGAAATAAGATAGGTGGAAAGACTATTGAGAAAAATTTGAAAAGAACTGCATAATAAAATGAATCCTTTTCAAATATAAGAAAACACACAGAGCATGAATGATTTCCCAAGGTAGAGCATATAAAATGGATTCTACCTTTCTAACTTGAAAACATTCAATTGGAAATGTTTATGAATGAATGTGGCAACATAACAATGTACATATGAAACACAAAGGAGAGATATATGCTAAAAATCATACCATATGAATCCCACAAATCGGAAATTTTGCATCAATTTGGCCAATTCCGTGCCAAAGCGGCCTGCGGGCGCGAGAGCTCACTACCACACTTTTCCCCTATTGAGTTTTAGGACCTTAGACTATCGACCTTTACAAATAATTAGAATTTACAATAAATGAAACCAGTTGCGGAATACAAATCGATGGGAAGAGGAGAATCCTGGCGAGATGGAAGGCCAAAAGCCAATAGTCTCTTAGTAAAGGAAGAGGCTGCGTTACATTTCATTGAAATTTTCGGATATCCAATGAGGTGGAGCACATGGCGTGGATCCTTTCGAATCATTGCGAGAAGATAGTGATTCTGATTTGTTTCTCGGCCTACGACGTTTTGCTTTCCATTAGTTCTTTATTCTCACAAACAATAAACTGTGACAAAATGAATTATGATTTTTCGTGAAGGGAAAAATGCATTTTAAATGGGAAAAGGGAAGGAAATGGGCGAGACACATAAATTGCAATCGGGTTAGGTGGGGAGTAGAAAAACATGTTTAATATAATGAAACATATTAATATGAATAAACATATTATAATATGTTCATCGCAATCAGAATTGAGATCGGGGAGCAAGTGGAGTGATATTATATAATCGCAATCGGAAATCGGAGTCGGGGAGGGGAGCAATATATATGAAATAAAACTTCCGATGCGATTGGATGGGAAAAGCCTTTGTATAAATGAATATAATCAAAGCTTTCAGATTACAAAGGAAAATGCCTTTTATTATATGGATGCGCGGAAGATTTAAGCGGTGGGACCGGCAAGTCAATCGCAATGAAATAGAGATTGGGGCTTGGGGAAGTGATCATGATCATATGAGCATAAAGGTTGCGATGCGATGGAGGATGCGATTCATTTTTGGGCCGTCCAGATCGGCGGGGACAATCCCGATGGTTGGATGGATTGGGTGCGTGGAGGATCAGGAGGACTTGGGTGAGTGTGGACGTGGTGCGATCGCGGCTGGAGGTGTGAAACGTTACGATGATCGGAGTTAAGTGCGATCAATCGCATCGCAGGTGTTTGCGATGAACTAATCGGAAATCTTCATAAATGTTGCGATTGAACGATTTTTTGCGATTGCGATTTATAACGAAGAACTTTAAACTTTATATTATAAATTTTCTATTGTATGCGTGGTGTGGAAGTGGTTTTAATTAAATCACATATGTATTCAAAGTTTTATAATGTGATTTTATAATCGGAAAGGGGAGAAAAGGGGTTCTTAAAGGGAATTGAACATAAAGTTAAAAGGGAAACATGGGAAATATGGGGGGGGCTTAGGGAATAGAGGGCTTTTACTTCACTTAAGCATAAAATTCAATCCAGAAGTCAGTTTTGAGAGTGTAGTATACCGTTGGAAAGCTATTTCTGGGCTCTTTCTGATGGATCTACTTTGAAGATGCTCTAGTGCTAAACATGCTATGGAAAAATTCTCTGAAGGCAGGGACATCACTTTGTGGAGATAACAGCTTCTAAATTGTGACTGAAAGGCAAATTATTATGTTTTCACCTCAAAACATGGTTTTGAGGTGAAAATTACATCAAACTGAATGAATGATATCTCTGATCCTCCTGGTGCTATAATTTTGAGTTTATTGACTTCCTTGTGACCTTGCTGATTTTTATTGACACTTGACTCATTAATTTGACAATGGTGAGACCTTAGAGACTAATGAGACCCATCCTATGACCTACTGATATGATTTTGAGAATGAAAGTGACTAATGACTGAAGACCATAGGGAGGAAAATCAGTAAGTACCTCATGAGGGAAACTGATAAAAATTACTACCATCAATGAATCCATGACCTAGCGGGATGGTGAAATTTATTCGGTATGAGACACCTAATATGCAAATGCAAAAGAGCATTGATCATTGATGGCAGTATGACTAGACTGACACTAACATTGGCTCCAATGGGGATGGTAGCTCCTTGGAGGTGCCAAGAACACCGTAGACCAAGTAGCTTTATCCATAGGGCATGGAGTCAAAAATACTGAAAAACTGACACAATGCAAACTGACACTGACTCAAGACTAAAACTGAGGACTAAAATAAACTCATACCATACACATATCATCCAAGCTTTATAGCCTTCACCTCGAGCCCCAAACTTCAATGATTGTGTACTCTGAACTCTAATAAACATAACATGGTATATACAATGGTGATGACATAGATTTATGATCCTTTGTTTTCAACAATGGTAGTGCTTCAAAAGCCTACCATTTACTGCTCCTCCAGGGCAATCTTGGCCATCCATTTCTGAAAGCAAGAAGGCGTTCTGTCCTCTGTATGCTGAGATCCTGTATGGTCCTTTCCACAGATTCTCGAACTTACCATGGTTTCCCTTGTCTTCATTTCTGGCATCCCATTTCAACACTATATCATCCAACTGAAACTTTTCTGCTTTTGTCTTCCTATCATAGATCTTTTTAATCTTCTCCTGCAACTGAATAGCGTTCTGTGACACTTCCTCTCTTGTTTGCTGAAGGTGGGT
This sequence comes from Pinus albicaulis, assembly GCA_034641835.2. Lineage (NCBI taxonomy): Eukaryota > Viridiplantae > Streptophyta > Pinopsida > Pinales > Pinaceae > Pinus > Pinus albicaulis. The sequence continues at coordinate 9,625 of JAXQQM020068656.1, read as the reverse complement.
CATCTGATTGATCCTTAGTTGATTGTCATCATCCTCACTGCCAACTTCTTGCAATAATCTCATAACTGGGACTGTAAGGGATGTAGGAAAGATAGCATCAATACCATAAACTAGCTCAAATGGTGACATACCTATTGATCTTTTACTGCTAACTCTGTCTGCCCACAGTGCGTTGATGAGCTTTCGATGCCAGTTTCTTTTGTTTGCCTCCAGCATTTTCTTAATTATATTTACCAATGATTTGTTAGATGACTCAGCCAGGCCATTGCCTTGTGGATAAGACTTTGTTGAATGGCCCAGCATGATGTTGTATTTGTCACAAAAATCGATCATTTTCTTTGATCTGAACGCTACTACATTGTCTGTTACGATTTTGCATGGGAAGCCAAAACAAGATAAAATATTCGATTCCAGGAATTGAATGATTACCGTGTCTGTTTATTTCCTGGCTGGGATGGCCTCAATCCATTTCGTAAATTAATCTGTCTCTGTCAATATCCATCGGTGTTGTGCTGAGGACGCGGGGTGAATTTCTCCTATGAAATCGAGCCCCCATTGCTGAAAGGGTGCGTTCACTGAAACTGGTTTTAAAGGGAGTGGAAGCAATTTATTCTTCCCTTGGAAGATTTGGCATTCATGACATTTCATCACTGTCTTATATAAATCAGAGAAAAATGTGGGCCAATAATATCCTGCTTTCAATACCTTGTTAGCTGTAGTCTTCCAAAACAAGTGACCGCCACAGTCACCTTCATGAAACTTGTGCATCACCTTCTGTGCTTCTTCTTCAACCAAAAAATTGAGCAGAACGCCTCCTGGATCTTTCCAATATAGAGAGCTATCTAAAATGCAGTATTTTGCATATTTTAGCTTCAGGGATCTACCTTTACTCTTAGACATGCCTGTAGGAGGTGACAAGTGCTGAAGGACATAGATGATATCAGAATACCACGGGGACTGTAGAAAAATATCTGCAATTGGAACCAGCAAACCTTCATCTTCATCTTCTGCCACTGCTGTTATGAGGTTTATATCTAAAACACGCAGATTTGATTGGGCCATCAGTTTCGCCAAGCCTTGACCTTTGATCAACTTCGTGGGCTTGATCTCTAGATCGTACTCCAACATAGCTGCTATCCACTTACCTCTCTGAGCTTCTGGATCAGTTTGCATCAACACACCCTTCACAGCTGCGTTAGGGACATAAGCTATAGTATGTGAATGCAGAATATAGACCCTGAAGTCCTTCAATGCCTTGATAAGAGCCAATGCCTGCTTTTCAATAATATTATACCTCAAAGCGGCATCTCTAATAATTCTACTAAAGAAGGCAATTGGCTTTTCGATCTCGTCTCTCTTTTGCATTAAAACAACAGCTAAAGTATTTTCCGATGCAAACGAAAATATGATGAAGTCTTGAGTGTAGTCGGGACTGATCAAAACTGGGGCATTGGACAAAGAAAAATTTAACAGATTGAATGATTTGATAGCCTCCTAGCTCCATTTAACAGTGCTGTCCTTTTTCAAAATATTAGTCATTTCCCTCAAATGTTCAGCCAGATTGGGTATAAATCGACGTAAGAAGTTCATCTTACCATTGAATGCTTGGATCTCCTTCTTATTTCGTGGCAGGTCTATGAGATGAATCGCCTCCACTCTAGCTGGATCGATGCAAATACCATCTTTGGAGATGATATGCCCCAACAGCTTGCCTTTGTCCATGGAAAAGAGACACTTCTTGGGATTGAGAGAAATTCCAAATTTTCTGCATCGCTGAAAAAAAACTCTCAAATGGTGCAAATTCTCATCATCTGATCCTGAAAACACTATCAAATCATCCAAATAAACAACCAAAAAAACATCTTTTTCATTTGCAAAAAGGGATGTCCATTGCACACTGGAAACTAGCTCCTTCATTCTTCAGTCCAAAATGCATTTTGGCATACTGGAAGGTTCCCCAGGGTGTTGTGAAGGCAGTTTTATCTTGGTCCTTCTCATGCACCAAGATTTGGTTGTAGCCTGAGTAGCCATCAAGTAATGACATCCTGGATGCTCCAACTACTCTCTGCAGAATATGGTCCATTTTCGGAAGTGGATAATTATCCTTTAAGGAAGCCTTATTCAAGTTCCGAAAATCTATACACAACCTTATTTCTCCAGTCTTCTTACGTACCGAGACCAAATTTGAAATCCAGTTAGAAAATATAATGGGGACTATGATACCAGCTTTGTACAATCTGTTTACCTCTTTTTCGATGGATGGTAGCAGCTTCGGATTGATTCTTCTCAGCTTCTGTCTAAATGGCTTTTGATCTGGCTTGATAGGAATAGTATGCTGGATTATGTTCTTATCATACACCTTCAAGTCTGAATAATCCCATACAAATACATCAGAAAATTCAGATAGCAACTTCACATACTTTTCCTTTTCTTCAGGGGACAATGTCTTTGACAATTTCACGAACTTGGGCTGATTAGGTGTTCCAAGATTCACATCTTCAACTCCTTTCTCTATGGGCATCAAGCTTGGCTTCTTTGCAACATCATCCTGAACAAACAACTCCTCTAGAGGTATGAGACCTCTAGGAATTACATTATCTTTCAACTGCAATATGTCCATCTGGTTTGTTTCCATTTCTTGATCATTAACCGCATACTCGCCTTCTATGGGAATGTCCTTGAATTTTCCATCACCCTGTAAAAATGCATTGATCTCATTATCATCCCAAAATACTTGCCAATACCTTAAATTTTCCGGAACAACAGGCCTATGTTTGACATGGATCTAAAATTTGTTGTTGGAGTTCATCAGAATCTTCAAGTTACTTGCAATCGTGGCAAGAGAATCAGCAATAAGATTCTGCATCCTGGGCACTGTTGTCGAAGTGTACATTGGGAATGTCTTCAAAATTTCCAGAACTGCATTTCTATATGCCCTCAGTCTTGGATGTTTAGCTTGGTATTATCCCTTCACCTGCTTGATTATTAGCTCAGAGTCACCATACACAGAAATCCTTTTCGCCTTCAACTTCTTCAAGATTTTGAGGCCTGCAATCAGAGCTTCATACTCTGCTTCATTGTTAGAGAAGTCAAAAGCCAACTTATAATCACATACTCTAACATTACTAGGGACTCTTTCAGGCTGGAAAACAAGGCTTCGAATCCATATTCCAATGCCATCTCCTTCCTTACCAACAACTCCATCAAAATCCATACTCCACGGGCCTTCTTCTTCTTCTTGAAGATGCTGGAAATTTGTCTCTTTCTCTTCTTTGCCTTGGCTAATTTCTGGTTGTTCATTATCCATTTGCTGCTGGCAGGCAAGAGGCTCAGAAGTATTTTCTTCTTTGTCCCTTTCTTGTTTGAGTACTTCTCTGAAATTTTCTAAAATCTAGGGTATCTCCTCTACTTGTACCAACTGAACATCCTCGTCATTTAAACCACCATCTGAATATAAGACAAAAGATTCTAAATCTGTGTGGACTCCATTGATGGGATGGTTTACTGGCTTGTCTTTGCTAGTAATCATATATTTCATTTTCTTTTCCCTATATAACTTTCTCAACTGGCCAAATACAGGGATTGTGGCATAGGAGAAATCAAGATGTATGGTTCCCTTGAGTTTTGCACCCCAAGACCTAGATAGAAGCATTCCAAACCGTGGTGGGACATCAGCAACAACTACATCCATCAAGACATTTTTGGCTGGGATTTGATCTAAAGACACTACTAAATCTTTGATGAGACCAATACAGTGGACCCTACTTGAATCAAAAGAATACAAATCATGGTATTTTCTAGTAACATCAAGGCCTAACTTCTCCATGATAGCTTTGGGCATCAAATTATGCGAGGCCCCAGAGTCCAACATGGCGTTATGCAAGATAAACTCATGCAACCTAAGACTTAGGTAAAAGGGGGGAACTTCATTTTCTTCAGACTCTTGTGTGGTTGGACCAAAAATAAGTTCAGGGTAGTCATCCTCCACATTAACCATATCAGAAAGAGGGTCAATTTGCAAGACTTTAGACACCTGAATTTTATATACACTATTCTTCACCAACTCAGTCAGGGGCACAAACACTTTGAGTTTGGAAATTTCATTTTCTAAATTAAAGGAAGGAGCTTTTTTTACCTCTTTAATGGGAGGGTATTTCTTCTCTGTTTGCTCCTTCGCTATGCTCTATTGGCCCTTTTCATTTGCTGTGTTAGTAGCTGCGGGTGCTTTGCTGGATGAAGGATTGGCTGGCTCTTTTCCTTTCTTCTGTGCCTCGTCCTTCATTTGGAGTTATTTTCTCTTTTGAATGGGACTGATTGTGACGTTTCTATTCCTCAGGGAATACTGTCTTTGCTGGGCTGATAAAGTGTTCATATACCCTCTCTGGTAGTCATCAGATTCTTCTTCTAACACTACTTCATTTGCCAAAAATAAATCTTCATCCCCTTGAATGTCTGGAGTCGCCACTATGTATTCTTCGTCTTCTGTGAGGAAAATGGGCGCATCGTCAGCTGTGAAAAAATGATTGGTTTCAAACAGAGGACCATCTTCATCTGAGTCAGTCCCTTGCATGTAGTTCTGCTACAAAGGCATTTTTATCTGCTGCTATGGTGCCGCTTGGTCCTGCGCCCTCTGTTCTCTCTGTCTAATTCTGAATTGCAGCTGTTGTTGTCCTCTAAAATTCAGATTTCTTATTTGGGGTTCAGGTCTGTCCGAAATCGTTAATCGATCAACCATATTTTCCATTGTACGAATCAGTGTGTCCATTTTGATGTCCGAAGGGGAGGCTTCCTCTTTCACCATGACTTTTTTTTCAGCTCTGTCTCGAGCTCTTCTAGCCAGAAGATTAGCTTTAAAGCTTACTGCTATCCTCTGCATGTCTTCAAGTGACAGCAGATCTCTTTCACGCAGTTGATATGCCATATCGGCATCAAAACCATCCGGAAACCTCAGCATAGATGAATCCATACGAGGTTTGAGGTTAGCCGGAATAGCATTGTATACATCATTGAATCTTAAACAATAGTCTTGCACAGTTTCACCCACATTTCTTTTAATATTCTCATATTCAGACAGAATTTGGTGTGGATTCCTTTTCACCTCTCACCGGTCTAAGAACTGTGTGTGTAACTCCTGTAAAGTATGAATTGAGCCAGCTGGTAAAGCTCTGAACCACTTTCTAACTTCACCTCCGAAGCTTTGGACAAACAACCTGGTAGCTACATTCTCTTCTTCTACTTCATGCAAGTCAAAAAATTCATTCATCTTGTCAACATGTTGCTGGGTTGTAATGCCCTGAGTGGCATCAAAGATAGTAATTTTACTCTGATAGTCAGCAGGCATATCATTGAGAACCCGAGGTAAAACCAAGGGCGCATACCGGGTAGCCATGACTCTGGGTGGGTTTACAACAGGATTTGTAGGATTCAGAGGAGGAGTTGTTGGAGGAGAGGATAACTGGGAGTTTACTGAAGGGGATGCTGATGAATTATGAGGGGGCAATGCTGCTCCTGATGATTCTGAAGGCTCAGGAATATAAGTTGCAGTGATGGACTGAGGAGAATTCAAAATGTAGTAATCAATGGAGGAATTCGCTCTTTGAACTTCAATTTCCACAAGGAATTATGAATCTAAAACTGTGTCTTCGAGTGCAGTTTCAGACTTACTTCTAAACAAAGAGAGCTCAAAACTCTCGTCAAAAGAAAGCTCTTCTACAAAAAACCACTCACTGGGCCAAGTGTGGGACTTGGAAATAGGTGTAGGACTTAGTGATACCTCCTGTCTTCTGACTATTCTTGGGATAAGATTTGGATTTTCAAACACAGGGGGAGGGTTTGGATCAGGATTAGCCCTTGTATATCTTCTTGAAGCCAGTGTGGTAAACTTACTGCTGTACAATATTTATATCAGCCTAAAAAACTCCGAAGTATCATCATCGAGACTTTACAAGAAAAATATTATTGGGGTGATAAATCTTCTATGCAAAAAGTTTGTAAATGTTCCCCAGTATGGTTGCCAGAGATGTTAGCACCCAATCTGAACCTCAGGCTGAAAAAGGAAAATCAGGGTAACAACTAAACCACGCTCAGCCTTGTAGCTAGCCCTACAAGGACAGGAGAGGGCTCTCTCCATAGAATAGATACTCAATAAAATAATAAAGAACTGATTTTCAGGCTAGATATATAAATGGGAAAAGGGAATTTAATAAATGACTGAATTTTCAGGGATGTATGGGACAAAAGGACAGCATGAGCTGAGGAATTAAATCAGGATACAGAGTATTTCATGGGGCAAGATAGGCAGGAGATTTAGCAATCAAGTTGAAATAAGATGGAGTGGAAAGACTGTTGAGAAAGTTGAAAAGGGCATGATAAATGAATCCTTTTCAAACAGAAGAAAACACACAGAGTATGAATGATTCCCCAAGGTAGAGAATATAAGAATGGATTCTACCTTTCTGACTTGAAAACATTCAACTGGAAACGTTTGTGAATGAATGATGGAACATAACAATGTACATATGAAACATAAAGGAGAGACATATGCTAAAACTCATACCACATGAATCTCATAAATCAGAGCTGCATCACTTTATTTAATTCCCTGCCAAACTGTACAATGGAGCGCAGAGCTCACTACCACACTATTCCCCTACTTCTGAGTTTTCGGACCTCATATTTTTCAGCGCTTTACAAATAATTAGAATTTACAATAAATAGACAGATTTGCAGGAATACAAATTGATGAGAGGAGGAGGAATCACAACTGAAGATGGAAGGCCAAAAGCCAACAGTCTCTCAGTAAAGGGAGAGTTGCGTTACATTATTTCATTTGAAATTTTCGGATATCCAATGAGGAGGTGAAACCTATAGCATGGATCCTTTCGAATCATTACTGAAGATGTGACTGTTACAATTTTGTTTCTCGACCTCTGACGTTTCGCTTTCCATTAGTTCTTTATTCTTTGGCTTTTGATAGAACGCTAACAAAATGAATTTATGCTTTTTGTGAAGGGAAAAATGCATTTTAAATGGGAAAAGGGAAGGGAAATGGAGGCGGGAACCACATAAATTGCAATCGAAATGGAGCGGGAGCGGAAAAAAATATTTAATATAATGAAACATATTAATATGAATAAACATATTATAATATTTTCATCGCAATCGGAATCGAGATCGGGGAGCAGGCGGAGTGATATTATATAATCGCAATCGGAAATCGGAGTCGGGGAGGGGAGCAATATATATGAAATAAAACTTCCAATGCGATTGGATGGGAAAAGCCTTTGTATAAATAAATATAATCAAAGCTTTTGGATTACAAAGGAAAAGGCCTTTTATTATATGGATGGGCGGAAGATTTAAGTGGTGGGACCGGCAGGTCAATCGCAATCGCAACGGAGCATAAGGGATTTGCGATGCGATCAGAGGAGGGGATGCGATTCATTGTGGGTCGTCCGATCGGCGGGGTTAATCAACAGTCAGATGGGAAACGAGAGTCGCAATCGGAGGATCGGGGAAGGGACTTGCGATTGAGTCAATCGGAGCGATGGTGCGATTGGCGGATCAGAGGTAAGTTGCGATTGAACAATTTTTGCAATTGCGATTTATAACAAAGAACTTTAAACTTTATATTATAAAGTTTCTATTATATGCGTGGTGGGGAAGTGGTTTATACGGCGGGGGGTTTATAATATGATATAACTTTGCGATAAAGTCTATGGGTATGGAAAAGGGGAAGTGGTTTTAATTAAATCGCATATGTATTCAAAGTTTTATAATGCGATTTTATAATCGGAAAGGGGAGAAAAGGGGTTCTTAAAGGGAATTGAACATAAAGTTAAAAGGGAAACATGGGAAATATGGGGGGCTTAGGGAATAGAGGGCTTTTACTTCACTTAAGCATAAAATTAAATCCAGAAGTCAGTTTTGAGAGTGTAGTATACCGTTGGAAAGCTTTTTCCGGGTTCTTTCTAATGGATCTGCTTTGAAGATGCTCTGGCACTGAACATGCTATGGAAAACTTCTTTGAAGGTAGGGACATCGCTTTGTGGAGATAATAGCTTCTGAATTGTGACTGAAAGGCAAAGTATTATGTTTTCACCTCAAAACATGGTTTTGAGGTGAAAATTACATCAAACTGAATGAATGATATCTATGATCCTCCTGGTGCTATAATTTTTAGTTTATTGACTTCCTCATGACCTTGCCGATCTTTATTGACACTTGACTCATTAATTTGACCATGGTGAGACCTTAGAGACTAATGAGACCCATCCTATGACCTACTGATATGATTTTGAGAATGAAAGTGACTAATGAATGAAGACCATAGGGAGGAAAGTCAGCAAGTACCTCATGAGGGAAAATTGATAAAAATTACTACCATCAATGAATCCACGTACCCAGCGGAATGGTGAAATCATTCGGTATGAGACACCTAATATGCAAATGCAAAAGAGCATTGATCACCGATGGCAGATGCAAATTCTGAAACTAATAGTTTCACCTTAAAGACACCCTTCATAATAGAATACATTTATTTATCATAGGTGGGGCACTTTCAAATTGTGTCAAAAAGTGTCTCACTGTGATAGAGCATCGAATGCCATTTCTGGGTAAGAATTGCAACAATAGCATAGTCAGAGGTGTATGTCTCGATTTCAAATGGTTGTTGCAGGTATGGCAATGTGAGTACAGGCATAGAACAGAGCCGATGCTTTAGCTCAACGAATGCCTTCTATTGGGACTCAGACGATGACAAATTTTCATTCAATCCGCCCTTGGTTACATGAATCAAAGGCCAAGTGATATGGGAGAATCCCAACATTAACCTTTCATAAAAATTGGCAAGGCCTAAAAAGCTACGAATCTCTGTGAGAGTGGTCGGGGCTGGCCATCTTGAATGAATTGGATCTTAACAGTATCCACATGCACACCTTGCTCATCTATGATGTAACACAAATATTGGGCTCGACCCATGCCAAAGGTGCACTTATCTAGGTTGGCACATAGTTCGCATTGTCGTAGGGTTTAAAGGAGTCGTCGAATGTGTTGTAAGTTATCTTCCCAACTATTGTTGAAGATAAGAATGTCGTCCAGCTATACAACCACAAACAAGTTGGTGAAGGGCCACATGATGTCATCCATAAACCTCATAATAGTAGCAAGGAATTTGTTAACCCGAAAGGCATGACCAACCATTCTAAATTCCCCTCTCTGGAATTAAATTTGGTCTTCCATAAAACTATGGGATCTATTAGAACCTGGTGATAGCCAAACTTCAAATCGATATTGTTGAAATAATGGCCCCCTTGAGCTGGTCAAGAAGGTCATCAATCCACGTAATTGGATACCCGTTCTTGATAATGATGTTGTTCAGTGCCTGATAATCAATTCAAAGCCTCCAGTTCCCATCCTTCTTTTATACAAGTACAATCAACCTCCCACAAGGTGAGGAACATGGTAGGATGTGCCCTTTTTGTAGTAGCTCCTGGATCTGCCGCTTGATCTCTTCATTTTACATAATGGAGCAGTGGTATATCGGCCCATTGGGTAGAGGTTATCTAGGGGTCATATCGATTGAATGCTTGACCTCGACAGTGTAAGGGCACCCCTTTGGGTGAGG
>JAXQQM020084879.1:0-27940 GCA_034641835.2 Pinus albicaulis | reverse complement strand
AATGACAAAGTGCCAAAGTCAAAAAAACATTACAAAATGGGTTTTTCGAGAAGAAAAAATGAAAACCATCTCTTGCAATATATTTTTCAATGCTATTTAACCCATTTGCCTCAAGAATCATTCACAAAATCCAAAGGAGAAGTCAAATTGAAATTTGGAAAGCAAACTGCGTTTTTCAAAGGTCGTGACTGTGTGTTAACATTGCGCGCGGCGCATAAGGAAGAGGTGCAGCGCATAGAATGCACGCGGTGCATTAGGCCGAAATCAACAGTTGAAATTGCCACAGGCGCGGCGCACCCAAAGGCCGCGACGCATTGGGTTTGCGCGCGGCACATAGAGCCCTAAGGCCGAAAATCAATTCCGCCCGGTGAAAATTCGATTTGGTTCAGTGCTATCTTCTCCAAGTAAGTTTGTCCAAGTATGTTCGTTGATTTTATGGTGTGTTTGCTGTGTGTTGAAAAGGAGAATTTCAAGTGTTAAATGGTGAAAAAAATTTAACCCTATATTCACTTCAAAATTTTCTCTTAGGGTTGGAAAGGAGGTGGTTAAAAACTTGAGTTTTGGTGTATAAACCCTCATTTCATTGACATGTGTGTTATTTTCATTTGTTATCATTGTTATCTCTGCTAGTTTTGTCACATTATACACCACAATCCCACAGTCTCTCTCCTATTCCATCACTGCTGTCACTGCCATATTATCATATCACAGTCCCATTGTTATACCACTATTTCATATCCCTATACCTTTTGTCCCATGTTTTAAATTCCCAAATCCTATTGTTTCCCACCACCTCATATCATTGATAAATCCTGATTACCAAAGATTCAAGGACAGTTTCCTTGACATTACATTTATACATATCCCTCAAAACTACAAGTCCCATCACTATCACCCAGTCCCATATCATTTGTAAAGGTGTCTAAATTCAAAGTTTTCCAAAGCAGTGAGTAAATGTCTTTCCATTCCAAAGTCAGGTGAAAATCCATTGTATTCACTTTGACACTTCCTTGCAGCCTCTCATTTCATGTGACACATTTGGACATTGAAACAAATTCACCAATTGCTCATTTTCTAACCAACCAAGCACACAGTTGACAAATACATTTTAGCACCATGTCAGAAACAGATTCACCATATGAGCAGGGGTATGAGCAGGACAGTGATTCATCTACCGAGCTTAATGTGCCAAGGAGATCTCACAAAAGTGGCAGGCATGTCAGGGAAGAACCCACTTCTTTGACACAATTGCAGGCTTGCCCGCTTGCAATGGATTGTTTTCAGCGTCAGTCATGTTTCCAGTATTGTGAGATGATTTCCCGAACTCAGCATCATCATGAGTTAGCTCGCCTATTTGTCTTACATTTTCATAATGGTCGTGTAAACCTTGCTGGAGTGAATTTCACTTTGTCATTAGAGACTATTTCTGAGGCGACCGGGATACCAAACATCGGTGAGGAGTGGAACAAGAGGCAGCAGCTGGATAGAGCCTATTATGAGCCATACATCAGACCTGGGTATTTGAGGCAGTTGAGCAGGGTATTTCCATTTCGGTTTCTGAAGGAAGAGTATGCACCATTGATGAAACTTATCATTAGGTACTTCAGTTGTGAAGGGCGCTTTTCACGCTTGTATGCATATCACATCCGGCTGTTGATGCATTTTACGAGAGAGCAGTTGATGAGCATTCCATACTTCATGTACCGTAACATAGAGCGGATGACGGTCCTTGTGCAGAAGAAGACCCCAGTGCAGCAGCATAACAGAATTTACCATTACGCGCTCATCAAGATCATGGTGGTACATCAGCTCGCACAGCAGGGCATCGCATGGGATGAGTTCATTTCCCGTGACTTCTTTGCAGCGCCACAGCCTCCTCCCGAGATAGTTCATGATGAGGGAGAGCCTTCACACCAGTTTGATGTTCCTGAGATTGAGCCTATCAGTGCGCCAGTGGCAGTTACATATCAGAGAGGCGCCATAGCCTTATTTGCAGCAGCACGACGAGTACTATCTCCACCAGGGGTGGAAGGGGTCTCGTTGACTTCATCAGCGGCGTGAGTACTATCTCCACATGGCGTGGAAGGGTTCTTGCCTTCTACATCAGCACAGGTACAGGTTCAGGACAAAGGCAAGAGGCCTATGCATGATGAGGGCCCCTCGGGAGGCCAAGATACTGATTTTGTTGTGATCGATGTTGATGCGAGCTCTCCTAGCTTGAAACTGAAAGAGATCATCCAGGAAAAAAAGGCTGAGATTGACACTTTGACCGTGAAGTTTCAGAGAGCTCAGTGGGTTATAAATTATTTGGAGCAGCGTAATAAATAGCTGGAGGATTAGCACACACTCATCGAGTTGTGGCAAATCCGTGAAGACCGTGCATTGGCTCGGAAGAGACCAGGTGACATGACACCGGTTGAGCGAGAGACTTGCCTCACACACGTCAAAATTCATCTGGAGAAGCTCTTGGCAAAGGCCAATAGGGACAAATACATGCTCAAACATATGAAGACTCACTATTCGGCCCGTACACACGTTTGCAGAGCAAAAATGAAGATCCTGAAGGCAAGGTTGAGAAAGGCACTGAAACGTCGAAAGAGGCCGGATCCACTCTGAATCTTGGCCAAAGCTTCCTTGGCTAAGCATGAGACATGATGGGAGACCTTCAATCCAAATTTCAGCAAATTTGGAGAAGATTTTGTCATTTTGAAAATTTTGGTTGCAAAACAGGTTTTTCCACCCGACGCGCGCTTATGATTGGGACACCTTCTGGAGGAAAACTTAACATTTTTGGATTTTTCATGGTAATTTATGCATGCTCAGGAATGGTTGAGATATTTCATCAAGTTATGGGTGGTCTTAAGGGCCAAAAACACCATGAAAATCACCTTTCTGCCACCTTTTGCACCAGCAGGTAGTAATTTTGGGAGATTGAAGTTTTGGAGGGGCAAATGAGCTCCAAATTGAAAAATTCCACTTGGGTTGGATAGCAGACATCCAGGGCTTTCCATCGAGCTATCATGAGCTCGATTTTCACTTCGGGAAGTGCTCCAAAAACAGGTTCAAAGTAGCATGGCGCATAGAGCTTTTGAGCGCGACGCATAGAGGAATTCAGCCTATTTTTCACCTTCCAGCTCAGGAATTCGGCCAGTTTTGACTAGTTTTACTTTTTCATGAGAGGATTGATCTATCTTGATGTAATTTGGTAACCATGATGTAATTTTGGCATGTATTTACTTGTTCTATATGATTCATTCACTAAAAAGTGAAAATCAAGTGAATGGATCAGTTTCCTAGCTTATAGAGGCAAGTTGTTTGGCTGCCTAGATTTTAGCTCCATGTTTAGAATTGGTTCAAACTGCTCCTAGAAGCATGAGCTCGACCCCTAGAGGCATGGGAAGGGGTTAGGATAGTCTATATATTGTATTTTCTGAGACATTTTCAGGGTTGGATACTTGGGAAAATTTTGGCACCTCATTGTACATACATTTTCAGTTTTTGGCAAAGGAAAGACCAGAGTTTTGCAGCACTTGTTGGGATCCTTGTGGCTTCTGAGTTTTGATGATGTTTCTTCTCATGTTATTGTAAGTTTCATTAATGTTATATGTATTCCATCCTTCTCTATGCTTCTGAATTAAACAAATGAGTATTCGAGGTAGAATTCATTGATTTGCTGGTGCTCTGCCTTAGACTTTTGTTTAGTTTTATATGTTTTCGTCAGTTTGAAGAGGATCCTTGTACTCTCTTGCCCTCTTCAGCTCCTCAGCAGTATTTTCCATCCATTCATTCGATATTAGACATCAAAGCCATTTCCTACCCTGCCCCAACTTGAATTCTGCAAGATCTGGCCTCATCCCCAAGCCCAAAAATTGTTTTTCCCTTTTTTCAACAAAAACCCCTAAAAATCAAAATCAAACCCTCCTATTTGTTTATCTAGCCTAAGATCAGTTTTTTTTATCGTCATCTCAAGCCCCTTTGAACATTTTTCATTGAGATTGACCCGGAGAGAGCCCTCTCCTGTCCTCGTAGGGCTAGCTACGAGGCTGAGCGTGGTTTGGTGTTGTCCTTCTTCTGCCTTATTTCAGCCTGAGGTGGATTTGGGAACCAACATAGTGGTGAACATACTGGGGAGAAAATGGTTTTCTCGTTGATGTTATTTGCTTCATAAGTTATAGACGGAATTTGAAGTCACGCCAGGTAGCTTTCGAAACACTTTTGCTATGCATAAGCGGAAGTAGATAAACGCTGCTTCAGTCAATCTCCGGTTTAGCTTGTGAACGTGAAATTTACCTTGTGAGTTACCCCAGTACATTATATCATTCTAGACTTTTGGATGATTGAGACTAGAATTTGACAGGCTAAATAGATCGTTTTGTCCTTTGATTTTTGAATAGATCAACACACTAGCTTCCAGAAGACATACTAGATCAAATATTGATCCAAATCTACCTCCAGTGTATGAGAATCCCAACCTTATTCCAAGAATTTTCCGTCGAGAAGCTCCCGTGATTCCTTTGTTCAGATCTCATTCATACCCTACTGTATTTGAATACATCGAAGATATTGAGTTTGATGATTAGTTCAAGTTGTCCTTGTTTGAAACCAAATCTGAAAGTGCTACTAGTTCTACCGTCATAAATCCCGAATTCATTAAGTATCTTGAGGTTGAACAAGCTAATCGATCCATTGATAATTACATTTTGAATCTTCAAAACTCCATTGTGGCAACGAATATTCGAGATCCTTCCTCTTATTGCGTTTCATGGTTTAGGTGTCTCATTCCGCTCATCATCTGCATTCGTTAGGGGCATGCCCTTGTGCGAGAAGGGTTTGGTTTTCTTGTTTTCCCTCATGTTTGTACCTCTTTTGGGTTGGTCAAAACTCCTCCAAATTTATCAAAGTTCAGTTCATGTCATTCACAGTCATAAATGATTATTTTGGTCAAAAAGAGTCTTTTGGTTTCTGAGTCTAGGGTTTAGTCTTTTGACATGTTCAATAAATACCCGCAGGCCATGAGGATGGTTTTCAATAAGCTCTCAGTTCAAAATTTCATCATCAAACATATTCGAGGACATTTCTTGTTCAAAACTCTGTTTTGAATAAGAAATTGTGGAATTCAATTTTTGTAATAAGATGTATTTTTCCACCATGAAGATTTCAAAGAAGACTCTGGTTTTCCTTTGCCAAAGTTCAATGCCAAAATCCCTGCAAAAATCAAATAATTTCATCAGTCCAAACTCAGAAAATCAGTGAAAAGACAAAAGACAGAGTTTCATTAAATGAAAAGTGCCAAAGTTAAAAAAAAAAAACATTACAAAATGGGTTTTTGGAGAAGAAAAATGGCTCATCTCTTGTGAGATATTTTTAAATGCTATTTAACTCCTTTGCCTCAAGAATCATTCACAAAATCCCATTGAGAAATTAGAATTTCAAAGTTGAAGAGCAAATCGCATTTTAGAAGAGTCGTGGCTGTGTTGAAAAATGAATCGCGCATAAGGAAGAGGCGTGGCGCATAGAATGCGTGCGGCGCATGAGTACGAAATCAACGGTTGAAGTACCACGGTGCGGTGCACCCAAAGCCAGTGACGCATTGAGTTTGTCTTGTGGCCTTATATAGAGCCCTAAGGCCAAAAATCAATTACTTGCCCGGTGAAAGTCGATTTGGTTCGGCACGGAGTACGGGTTAGACCAGAGGCAAAGAGGCCTATGTCACAATGAGGGCCCCTCGGGAGGCGGGATGCGGTGCTGTTTTGTCCGATGTTGATGCGAGCTCTCTAGCTTCCGACGAAAGAGATCATCAGGGAACAAAAGGTTGAAATTGACACTTTGTTGGAAAAAATACTGCGAGGGGGGGGGTGAATCGGTATTTACTGCATATTCAAAACTTTTACTTTTTCTTGCTTCTAAAACCCATATGCTACTTTCCTGAAACAGACTCGCGTATATACGCGGATACCCTTTATGAAACTCACGTATACACAGATATCTAATTATGTCATTAATTCTTCACTTAAATCATTCCATCATTCATTCATCAGATGTTTAATAAACAGTAAACATGTGCAGTAAGAACAGAATAAACCATCACACAAAGCATCACACATGAACACCCGGATTTTTAGGTGGAAACCCAAGTTGGGAGAAAACCACCGCTGCAGTTGCTCAGCCTTCAATATTTTATTATAGAGAAAACATCTTACAACATATGTGCTGGTGTAGACTCCTACCAGCACGCAGGCACCCACCTGCGCTCGTTTACCAGCCTCTCCTGGAAGGGAGCTCCAACCCCCTGACTCGTTTACCAGCCTCTCCTGGAAGGGAGCTACGACCCCCCGATCTCGTTTACCGGCCTCACCTGGAAGGGAGCTACAACCCCCTGACTGAAGGCTACAACCCTCAGCACCTCTATGGACCACGTTTCATCAATTTTCACACTGGATCCAAAGCTTCATTTAGGACACCACTTGCAGACCACGTTTCATCATATTTTCAGACTGGACCCACTCCATACATTTAAGCTCAATCATACATCAAACTGAAACTTATCAATTCAGACAACCCAGAACTGTAGAATACATCATTCACAGATAGCAGTAACACAGCAGAACAGATCAGACATTTCATACCCCTTGCTTCAGCAAACCCTAGTTTGCATACGCGCTTTCCTTTCACTGATGCCGCGTATATACGCGCTTCCAATCACATCAACTCGCGTATACTTCTGTACAAATTACAGAGCTGATTTCACTGCGCATACGTGCTTTCTCTTCAGCAAAGCCGCGTATATACGCGCTTATTCTGCGGCGAACTAGCGTATGGTTCTTCAGACATTTAGGTCATTGCAATTCTTCAGAACAGATACATTACTCAGATTTTACCCTTTACTTCAGACAGATGTTCGCCTCTTCTCAGTTCTAATCATCCCCTAAACAGATCTAGCAAATACAAGTACATTTCAGATCTAGATACCCTTCTTCATCATTGGTGCATCATGCAATCAGATCTATCATTCAACTGTAACCCTTTCCATTCAGATATACTTCAGAGAGAAGTATTCATCCAAGCTCAGACATCTTGCACCCACACTCATTATTTGCACAATGAATTTCTTCTCTTTATAAAGGTTTACCCTTTTTCAATACCATGAGCCAAAACCACATTACATCCGATGGTATTCCTGGACGGGGTCATTTAGACGAATCATTACCCAATACAATGGGTCAATACCATGGTGGTTACCCCTGGTTTTTCACTTTTTGAGCGCTTTTGCCCATACACGACTTGGCACGTACTTAACCGCGTGCATACGTGACTTCTCCTAGACAAATCCGCGTATTCCTTGAAACATACTCTTTTCATCATGGATCTAGCACATATTGAATTCCTTTCTTCATTACCTTCTGTACTCTCTTGTAGATACATCGATTTGTCTTACAAAGGGTTCATCCTTTATAATCTCTCTAAAGCACAACTACTTCTCGGGTGGAATGCCATCAAGGACAACACCAAGTCAGCAATCTCATGTCTTAAGCTCTTCATTCGATGGGTTTCCATCGAGGGACAACACTGCTGCATCCTCAATACCAACAATCTCCCCCTTTGGACTTGATGGCAACCACGATGGTGTTTGGTTACCACAACGAGATAGGTACATTAAGAATACAATGACACCACATGTCACACTCTCCACATGACCTCAAGGGCAAAGGGCGGATCAAATAACACTCTCTCCCCACTGTTCTCCTCATGTAGAAGAACGTGCGAGATCTGATGTATCTTGGTATTAGCTCCCCGAGTTCATCTTTGAATCTTCAAACATATTTTCAATAGTATGACTCTATGACCTTCCTATCACCAAAGACTCATGCCCATCAAATATCCAACGGTGGATTTACATATGGACTCAAGTACCCAGCCAAGTGGGTTTGCATTTCAACTCATTCTTGACAAGTGAGTTTACAAATTTGACAAATCCTTACATGGTTGAATGTACAATTTTACATCATGGGTCACCGACAAGAACTTTTCATCAAATTACACATATGACCATTTATGACCACACGAGAAAGTCACCGAAGAGATCATTTTTAGGAATCAACATATTTAACAATGCATTCTCGACCAAGGCCAATGCTCCCCACTGAAAGCGTGCACGAAGCATCCTTTCCATATGACCAAAGGCTCCCCTTCGTTTATGCGCTGAACACCTTCAAGTGCAAGTCATCGACTACAATCTCTGCATGATGTTGTCCTTATCTAATCATTAAAGCGATCGGGTGATGCTCCCCACCCCCAAGACCTCTACATTCGATCTTTAAGTTTGTCATCCCAATTCTTTTTTTATCATTAATGCATCTGTGACCCATGTCTGCTTTAGGCCAGCATGTATACGCGACTTTTTGTTCATCTAACCCGCATATGGCAAGTGAATCATAGAAATTTTACATTTCTTTAATACTGAACATGCCTCTGTACACGACTTCCTCATATGGAATGATTTGTCAGGAAGAAACGTAACAGGAAAAGACAAAAAGTAGAAACACAGATAATCTTTAGACACCTTAAAATTAATTAAACAGCTATCATGCATTGACTTTACGTTCATATACTCGCGTATATACACGTTGTATATTAGGAAAACCGTATCCTATTTAATCTTAAATTTATGCGATTTGTTCTTTTAGTGGTAGAGAACACTCTGTCTTACCGTCTTAAGATACTCGAACGCTTCCACAGGCGGGAGATTTGGTAAGATATCGGCAACTTGTTCTTTGGAGGGAACATACTCCAACTTCACTTTTTCTAGAAGCACTTGTTCCACGTGAAGTGACCCGCGATGGGAATATTGGCGGTGTGAATGCATAACGAGGATTCTTTGTGAGATCTTGATGGCACTTGTATTATCACACATAATGGAGATAGGAGAAGCACATTTGATTTGAAAATCTTGTAAGGTTTGTAAATGAAGAGTTGGAGTGCAACAAGATGTGACGATACATATTACATACACATTGTAGATAAGGCAATAGAATTTGGCTTCTTCTGAGGCCAGATACTAGCAGGGTCCCTTATAGAATGCACCACCACTAGTGCTTTTCGATCATCAACACTTAAGACAATCTGCATCAGTGTAAGCATAGAAGTAAGATAAAGGCATTCTTTGGATACCATGAATCAGTGTAGTTCTATATAAATGTTTGATCGTCTTTTGACGACTGAAGAGTGAGACTCTTTTTCGATTAACTTGGAGATGGTCAAAATCCCAACTTCATGCATAATGTTTAGTCTAGTCTGATGAGATAAGTAGACTTCCTATCGATGATCGTATTCTGGATTTGACTCAGTGGAGAATCATCATGAGAAGCGAGATTGCATCAGGTTATCATTGGTGTACTTACATGTTTGCATTCTTCCATGCCATACTTCTTGAGAATTTGCTTAAGATATTTTTCTTGTGAAAGGAATATACCCTGTCTGCTGATTTGATGCACTTGTGAGCCAAAGAAAGAATGTTAGTTCTAAGTAACTTTAGTTCAAATTCTTGCATGGCAGAAAAAATGCAGCTGTAGATTCTTAGATTACTCCCCCAAAAAATGATATCATACACATATACAACCACGATAATGGATTTATCATTTCAACTTTTGTGTATAAGTTGCTATCCAATGAGACCCCTTTGAAAAAACCTTGTTGATGAAGATATTTGTCAAGGCGATAATACCATGCCCTTGGAGCTTGTTTGAGACCATATAGAGCCTTTTTAAGTCTACAAACAAGATTTTCATCATTTCAAAATGAATCCTTAGGTTGTTCTATATATACTTCTTCTTCTAGATCTCCATTAAAAGCGGTTAACATCCATTTGATAAGCTTTGGATTTGTTGATAACTTGAAAAAGCGAGAAACATTCTTATGGCTTCAAGTCTAGCTGCAGGAGCAAGCGTTCTTCAAAGTCTATACCTTCTTGTTGAGTATACCCTTTGCAAACCAGGTCTATAGCTTTGTTTCTTACAACATCCCCATTCTCATTTAACTTGTTCTTGGCGTCCATTTAATTCCAATGACATTTTTATCATGTGGTCTTGGTGCAATTCCCAAGTGTCATTTTTTTCAATTTGATCAAGCTCTTCATTCATAGTCTGCTTCAACATTCATCTTCTTGATTATTGACATTGTGTTGGTTCCAATTGTGGATAGAAATTCTAGATGACTGAAGATCTGAGAGTTCTATAATTAGTGCAGATTGTATATCTGAAATTTTAGATTCGGGATGATTCTTTTGAACATATCTAGATGGGCTTTATTAGATAGAACATTTTCGGTTCTTCATTTGATCCTTGTCTATATCATTTATATTTGATGTAGAAGGACATAAGTCCTATGTCTTCTAACACATTGTTTGTTTTCTTCTTTAGGGTACGGGAGACTCATGATAGCTGTATCATACACTCAACTCAACTATTTGGCTTTTATTGTAACATTTGTATGCTTTGCTTGTAGATGAGTAACGAGAAATATCCTTCATCACGATCTAGTTCAAACTTTTTCAGCTTTTCATCATTATTTTTGATAAATCATTTCTTCAAACTTTAAAATGCTTCACGGAGGAGGTACCATCTGGGAGTTCATACTGAGTTTGTGCTATTTACCGAACATGAGCTTGTTGAGAATGTTATTCTTCCCGTATTCTTGCTTCACTCGAACATGTCGGGAGTTCTGAGTCATCGAGCATGGCTCTAGTCATTTGTTGAATTTTATTCATTCTTTACGCTACGCCATTTTGTTGTGGAGTGCACCACTCTGACTGTCTTTTTATGCCATGTTGTTTACAAAATTCAAAATTCATTTGATGTATATTCTCTCCTCGATGGATCTAAGACACTTGATTTTTAGATCTAGTAATTCATTTTCTACCAATGCTTTGAAGCTACGAAATTTTTCAAATGCTTCATCTTCATTATAATAAGAACTAGATCCAGCACGTTACAGGCCGTCATCAATAAAAATAAGAATATAGTATTCTTGCAGTGGTGACCTTTTTCCTCATGGGACACATATATCCGATATGAATAGGTTCAAAGAGGCATGATGATCAGCTTCTTTGGCATTAAATGTTACTGATACCATGGGTAAACAAGACACATGTGATACTTTGGTAGATTAACATTGGGAAGATCAGCGAGCGGCAGGAAGTCTCTTGGCTTTGTTGATTTGAGAGCTTAGATGCCCGACCAGCCATGCCATAGCCAATTTAAGACTTGCTCAAGTAACATTGATCATGTAGTTAGGTACATCTGAGTTGCTTGGATTTCTTTTTCCTTGCCCTTGATTTTGTATCAAGATCACGAACCACACATTCTTTTGAACTAAAGACCACTTTTGTTCCTTGATCACATTTGACTTACATGAGGTTATGCCTTAATCCATCCACATACATGACAATCAATTAGCCTTCCTTTTCTTTTTTAGAAACAACGACCCTTTTCCCGCTAATTACAATGAGAGGTATCATTTCCAAATGTAACTTTCTTTTCCTTTTCTAGAAATTATATGTAAGAGTTTGCTTTTGTCCTGTCATGTGTCTTGAGCACCTTATCAATGTACCATTGATTTTCTTCCTGTCTGCAAATAACGCTATCCCACAATTTTCAGCTGATGTTCTTTCTTTTCACACTTTGGAAGCTTGAAGACATGTTCTTTGTTGGACCAACATCACATTCCCATTCTTCATGACCAAGAGATTGTGCAATAAGTACATTCAACCGTTTTGAAGAGGAAAATTTGTTATAGGTGTTCTTCTTTGGTTCAATATTCATCTTTTCTTTCTTTCTTCTCTTTTCATGATGGTTTTATATGCAACACATTGAGCAGCTTTATGACCAAAATTGTGACATGAGAAACATTGTCCATTGAAGTGAGAAATTGCTGCTGATCATGAAATCTTCTGGATACACTTTGTGGTTGTAGCTTCTTTGATAGATCTCCGTTGGTGTTCCTTGAATTGAGATGATCATGATTTACACTGTAAAAGATCCTTTATTTCCCTTCCTTTGATGGTGAATGTTGATCCAGAGGGGTCCCATCGAAATCCGTTAATGCTGTCTTTTTTTAAAGGGGTAGAGCCATGAAGGTGGGTTTGGAAATTTCTAAGATCATCTTCAAGGTGGGAAAAAACTTTAGAAAAGTGCCATCTAGTCCAATTTTGGGTTTTATTATCCCATTTGGAGAATTGACTCAAAAATTTAAAACCCATATTGTTGAAGAAGAGGAGAATGCGGTGAGTTCCAGGCCTGTCAATAATGGGTATTTTTCACATAATTCGATCAGTTCCAACATTGATGGTGTTGCCTCCTGTTAGAGTCGGTCTTTATAGCCCTCCCTCAGAGATCATTTCTCTATTTTCATTTCATTGTTTAGGTGTCCCATTCCTCTCGCTCATCTACATTCTGTTAGGGGCATGCCATTGACTGACGGAAGGGTTTGGTTCTCTTATTTTCCCTCATGCTTGTACTTGTTGGGTTGGTTAAAACTCCTCAAAATTCATCAAAGTTCAATTCATGTCATTCACAGTCATAAATGATTGTTTTGGTCAAAAAGATTCTTTTGGTTTCTGAGTCTAGGGTTTAGTCTTTTAACATGTTCAGTAAATGCCCGCAGGCCATGAGGATGGTTTTCAATAAGCTCTCAGTTCAAAATTTCATCATCAAACATATTCGAGGACATTTCTTGTTCAAAATTCATTTTTTGAATAAGAAATTGTCGAATCTATTTTGTTGGTTCAAAGCAGTTCGGTTTTCCTTTGCCAAACATCAACGCCAACATCCCCCGCAAAAATCAAATAATTTCACCGACCAAACTCGGTAACCGTTGAAAAGCAAAAGACAAAACTTAAATTAAATGCAAAAGTGCCAAAGTTTAAAAAAAAACATTACAAAATGGGTTTTTGGAGAAGAAAATGAAAGCTATCCTAGACATAAGATTTTTCTCAAAGTCATATATCCATATTTGCATCAAATTTCATTCAGACAATCTTCAAAGAGAAACTTAATTTGAGGTTGGTGAGCAACCGTGTTTTAGAGAGGCCGGATCGTGTGAAGAGGAGCGGCTACGTACAGGAAAGAGGCGTGACGCACCAAATTGCCGCAGCATTGGGTCGAAATCGATGTTGTCTTTTTCTGGCTGGTGCACGCGCACTCAGGTACGCGGCGCATTGGGTCCTGGTGGCACGATACATAGAGCCCCAAAGGCCGAAAAATTATCCTCCTTCACCAAAACTCATTTCAAATCGACTTATTTGCCTCCAAGTAAGTTTTTCAAAGCCTGCTTAATGATTTTTGGCTATGGTACTGTGGTTTAGAAGTGAAGAAATCAAGAGTTTAATTGGTGAAAAACAAACCCTACATTTATACCAAAATCTGCTCCTAGGGTTATGTGTAAAGTTTGAAAATTGTGTTGGTGCTAAACTCTTGTCATTTGTCACCATTTTATTTGTATTACATCACTGCTATCACTGCCATATTATCATATCATACCTTCCCCCCATATCCTTTTTCTTGTTCCCACATCACCAACTCAACCCTATCACTTGTTACCATTTCCTTCATTGATAAAAATATAAGTTTCCCCACAAGATTCAAGGTCAGCTTATGTCCTTGATCGCACTTATATATTTTCATTGCACTCTTATCCATAAAACTACAAGTCCCATCACTATCACCCATTCCCACATCATTTTAAAGGTGTTCCATCTCAATTTTTTCTAAAGTACAGGCAAATGTCTCCATTCACCCAAAGTCACTCGACATTCATCAATACCGACACCTCCTCGAGCCTCTCATTTCATGTGGCACACTTGGCATTGAAAACATAGATTTATCATCATAGACTGAAAAACCTTGTTTTCAAAGACCATGTTTACGTATTCACCATATGAGCAGGGATACGAGCAGGACAATGATTCTACAGCATAACTAAATGTGCCAAGGAGATCTCATAAAAGTGGCAGGCATGTCAGGGAGGAGCCCACTTCTTTGACACAATTGCAGGCTTTCCTGCTTGCAATGGCTTGTTTTCAGCGTCAGTCATGCTTCCATTATTGTGAGATGATTGCCCGAACTCAGCATCATCATGAGTTAGCTTGCCTATTTGTCCTACATTTCCATAATGGTCATGTAAACCTGGCTGGAGTAAACTTCACCGTGACACCAGAGAATATTTCTGAGGCAACCAGGATACCAAACATTGGTGAGGAATGGAATAAGAGACATCAGCTGGATAGAGATTATTATGAGCCTTACATCAGACCTGGATATTTGAGGCAGTTGAGCAGGGTTTTTCCATTCCGTTTTCTGAAGGAAGAGTATGCACCATTGATGAAACTCATCATTCGTTATTTCAGCTGTGAAGGTCGCTTTTCATGCTTGTATGCGTATCACATCCGACTGTTGATGCATTTCACGAGAGTGCGGTTGATGAGCATTCCATATTTCATGTACCGTAACATAGAGTGGATGACGGTCCTTGTGCAGAAGAAGACCCCAACGCAGCAGCATAACAACATTTACCATTACGCGCTCATCAAGACTGCGAGTAACATCGTGCCCTCGTCACGTTATAGCATCACATGGGATGAGTTCATTTCTTGGGATTTCTTTGCAGCGCCACAACCTCCCGAGGTTGTTCATGATGAGGCAGAGCCTTCACACCAGTTTGAGGTTCCTGAGACTGAGCCTATCAATGCTCCAGTGTATGTGACATATCAGAGAGGCCACAGAGCCTTATTGCAGCAGCACGACGAGTACTATCTCCAACCGGGGTGGAAGGGGTCTCGTTGACTTCATCAGCAGCGCGAGTACTATCTCCACATGGTGTGGAAGGGGTCTCGCCTCCGACATCATCACAGGTATAGGTTTATGACAGAGGAAAGAGGCCTAGGCATGATGAGGGCCCCTCGGGAGGCCAAGATACTGATTTTGTTTTGATCGATGTTGATGCGAGCTCTCCTAGCTCGAAACTGAAAGAGATCATCCAGGAACAAAAGGTTGAGATTAACACGTTGACTGAGAAATTCCAGAGATATTAGTGGGTGATAGATTACTTGGAGCAGCATAATAAACAACTGGAGGATCAACACACACTTATAGAGTTGCGGCAAATCCGTGAAGATCGACAATTGGCCCGGAAGAGACCAGGTGACATGACACCATTTGAGCGAGATACTTGCCTTAAGCATGTAAAAATTCATCTGGAGAAGCTCTTGGAAAAGGCCAACAGGGACAAAGACATGCTCAGACATATGAAAGGTCACTATTGGGCCCGTACACACGTTTGCAGAGAAAAAATGAAGATCCTGAAAGCAAAGCTGAGAAGAGCACTGAAACGTCGAAAGATGCCAGATCCACTCCGAATCTTGGCGGATGCTTCCTTGGCTGAGCATGAGACATGATGGGAGACCTTCACTCCAAATTTCAGCGAATTTGGAGAATATTTTGTCATTTTTGAAAATTTTGGTTGCAAAACAGGTTTTTCCGCCCGACGCATCGCGCCGCCCGACGCGCACTTATGATTGGGACACATTCTAGAGGAAAAATTGATATTTTTGGATTTCTCATAGTAATTTATGCATGCTCAAGAATGGCCGAAGCATTTCATCAAATTCTGGGTGGTCTTAAGGGCCAAAAACACCATGAAAATCACCTTTCTGCCACCTTTTGCACCAGCAAGAAGTACTTTTGGGAGATTGAAGTTTTGGAGGGGCAAATGAGCTCCAAATTGAAAAATGCCACTTGGGTTGGATAGCAGAAATCCAGGTCTTTCTAAAGAGCTATCATGAGCCTGATTTGGACTTTGGGAAGTGCTTCAAAAACAGGTCCAAAGTAGCGCGGCACATAGAGCTTTTGAGCGCGGCGCATAGAGGAATTCAACGTATTTTTCACCTTCCAGCTCAGGAATTCGGCCAGTTTTGACTAGTTTTACTTTTTCATGAGAGGATTGATCTATCTTGATGTAATTTGGTAACCATGATGTAATTTTGGCATGTATTTACTTGTTCTAGATGATTCATTCACTAAAAAGTGAAAATCAAGTGAATGGATCAGCTTCCTAGCATATAGAGGCAAGTTGTTTGGCTGCCTAGATTTTAGCTCCATGTTTAGAATTGGTTCAAACTGCTCCTAGAAGGATGATCTCGACCCCTAGAGGCATGGGAAGGGGTTAGGATAGTCTATATATTTTATTTTCTGAGACATTTTCAGGGTTGGATACTTGGGAAAAGTTTGGCACCTAATTGTACATACATTTTCAGTTTTTGGCAAAGGAAAGACCAGAGTTTTGCAGCACTTGTTGGGATCCTTGTGGTCTCTGAGTTTTGATGATGTTCTTCTCATGTTATTTTAAGTTTCATTATTGTTATATGTATTTCATTTCCCCTTCTCTATGCTTCTGAATTAAACAAATGAGTATTTGAGGTAGAATTCATTGATTTGTTGGTGCTCTGCCTTAGAATTTTGTTTAATTTTTCATGTTTTCGTTAGTTTTAAGAGGATCCTTGTACTCTCTTGCCCTCTTCAGCTCCTCAGCAGTCTTTTCCATCCATTCACTTGATCTAAGACATCAAATCTGTTGCCTACCCTGCCCCAATTTGAACTCTGCAAGATTTGGCCTCATCCCCAAGCCCAAAAATTGTTTTTCCCTTTTTCCAACAAAAAAACCCCTAAAAATTAAAATAAAACCCTCCTATTTGTTTATCTAGACTAATATCAGTTGTTGTTATCGTCATCTCAAGACCCTTTTGAATATTTTTATTGAGATTGACCCGGAGAGAGCCCTCTCCTGTCCTCGTAGAGCTAGCTACGAGGCTGAGTGTGGTTTGGTGTTGTCCTTCTTCTGCCTTTTTTTTCAGCCTAAGGTGGATTTGGGAGCTAACATAGTGGCGACCATACTGGGGAATGAAAATGGTTTGCTCGTTGATGTTATTTGCTTCATAAGTTACAGACGAAGTCTGAAGTCACACCAGGTAGCTTTCGAAACGCTTTTGCCTTGCATTAGCAGAAGTAGATAAACGTTGCTTCAGTTGATCTCTGGTTTAGCTTGTGAACGAGACATTTGCCTTGTGAGTTACCCTAGTATATTACATCATTCTGGAATTTTGGATGATTGAGTCTAGAATTTGACAGGCTGAATAGATTGTTTTGTCCTTTAATTTTTGAATAGATCAACACACTGGCTTCTAGAAGACATACTAGATCGAATCCTGATCCAAATCCGCCTCCAGTGTATGAGAATCCCAATCTGATTCCAAGAATTTTCCATCGAGAAGCTCCCGTGTTTCCTCTGTTTAAATCTCATTCATACCCTATTGTATTTGAATACATCGAAGACATTGAGTTTGATGATCAGTTCGAGTTATCCTTGTTTGAAACCAAATCTGAAAGTGCTACTAGTTCTACCGTCATAAATCCTGAATTCATTAAGTATCTTGAGGTTGAACAAGCTAATCGATCCATTGATAATTACATTCTGAATCTTCAAAACTCCATTGTGGCAACGAATATTCCTGAGTTTATTGAATCTGCTTCTGAAACTCTTGGTCCATCAGTAATTACATATGATTCACAAGTTCACGCTGAGCCTTCTTTTATTCCTACCATTCTAGTGCAAACATTGATATCTGATTAGCAATCAACAATAGTTTCTCCTCCATCTCCACCACATACTCCTCGCACACCTACTACTCCCACTCCACCCGTTTTTCCAAGATAGATCATAAATCCATCGAGAGCCATGGTTGCTAGATTCGCACCTCTTGCTTTGCCAAAAAATTTGGATCCTATGCCCGCTGATTATCAAAGTAAAATTCCTTTGTTTGATGGTACTCCTCAAAGTGTGCCCGCTCAGCAGCATATTGATAGAATGACAAACTTTTTGGACCTGCATGAAATTGATGAAGAGAATGTCTCTATGAGACTGTTTGTCCAAACGTTTGGAGGTGAGGTATGTAAATGGTTCAGAGCTTTATAGCCCAGAAGTATTAATACATTGGAAGAGATTCAGAGACAGTTTCTAGATCGGTGGGAGATGAAGAAAGATCCGCTGCAAATCACTTCTGAGTATACTAAGATCAAGCGCAATCCTGGTGAGTCCGTCCAAGACTATATTATCAGATTTAATGCGGTGTATAATGCAATTCCTGATGACTTGAGGCCTTCTAAGAAGTCATCTTTGTTAAAATTCCCGAATGGTTTTGATCCGGAGATGGCCTATTCATTACGAGATAGAGATCCGCCTACTTTAGAGGACATGCAGAAGATTTTCGTGAGTGTTGAGGCAAACTTGAATGATAAGAGAGCTAGACTGAAAGCCGAGAAGAAAGTTGTGATAAAGGAAGAAGCTTCTACATCTACAGATAAGATACTTCGCGAAATGGGAAAGATGTTTGAAAGGCTCACTATTGATAAGCCCGAACCACAAGTTCGGAATCCTAACTTCCGTGGTCAGCAGCAGCCCCAATTCAGGATTAAGCAACGAGAACAGCGAGCACAAGAACCAGCAGTCCAGCAGCAAGTAAAGACACCTCTTCAGCAGAATTTTGTTGGTCAGGATTCAGATGATGAAGATGATGTGGTGGGGGAGGAAAATAATTTCTTTACTCCTGATGATTTGCCCATTTATATCACCGAAGATGAAGAGTATGCAGAATGTTCAGCGGTACAAAGAGATGAGGATTTTATCCTAGCTAATGATGCAGCCCTTGAGGAGGAGTCGGATGAGTATCAGAGAGGATATATGAATGCATTTTCAGCTCAACAGAAGCAATATTCTCTTATAAATAGAGATGTACCAGTCAATCCAATTCAGAAGAGGAAGGAAGTTTCAGCGCCTAAAAATGATTCACCTGTTGCACAAAAGAAAGCAAAAGAGGTAGTTGATTCTGCTGCCACTAAGTCATCATCAGCAGAAAAATCAAATCAGCCGATTACATCGAGAGAGAAGGTTGAAAAGAAAGAGGTTCCATCCAAAGAGATCGAAAAGACTTCAGCTTTTAGTTTGGAGAATGAAATTTCAAAATTGAAGGTATCCATCCCCTTGACTGAATTAATGAGGAACAACAGTTATAAAGGTCAAGTTTCTAGAATTTTGAATTTCGATCCCATGTCTGATATGGTGAATATTAAAGATGATCAACCGGAACTGATATTTGGACCAGCTCTAGATGGTGAGTCTCCGGACAGCGAAGTCCCTCCTTTTTATATCATTCTTCGATTGCATGAGTTTGTGTTGCATAATGCCATGTTCGATTCCGGTGCTTCCCATAACCTTATGCCGAAAGCAATCATGGAGAAGTTGGGTTTAGACATTACCCAGAAGTACCACGATATTTATTCATTTGATTCTAGCAGAGTGAGATGTATTGGGCTCATTAAAGACTTGGTTGTAAGTTTGGATCAGATTCCTACAAAGAATGTTTTGATGGACGTTGTTGTAGCAGACATTCCTCCGAGATTTGGTATGTTGCTTTCCAGATCTTGGGGAGAAAAATTGAAAGGGACATTACAATTAGATTTCTCCTATGCGACGATTCCCGTGTTTGGCCAAATGAGAAAGTTGTATCGGGAACAAAAAATGAAGTATATGATTACCACTAAGGAGAAACCGGTTAATCATCCGCTTAATTATGTACATACAGATCTAGAGTCTTTTGTTTTGTTTGCCGATAGTTTTAATGATGTAGATAGTTAGTTAGTTCAAGCAGAAGATATCCCAGAGATTACCGAGAATTTTAGAGAAATTTTGCAGAGAGAAAGGCAGCTACCAGAAAGCACAGTTGAGAAATCAGCTAAAGATAGTGGACAGCAAGCAGAAAAAATAGAGCTAGAGCAATTTCAACACTTAGAGGGTGATGAAGAAGGTCTATGGACAATGGATTTCGATGGTGCAGTCGGCAATGATGGTGCTGGGATTGGTATTTGGGTACGCAGTCATTTTTCCGCTCCTAACAAGGTACCGAGCAATGTACGGGTATGTTCTTACAAATTAGCATTTGATTGTTCGAACAATGAGGCTGAGTATGAAGCTCTGATTGCTGGCCTAAAGATTCTTAGAAAGCTGAATGCTAAGAGAATTGCGGTCTATGGCGACTCCGAATTGGTGATTAAGCAGGTAAAGGGTGAATATCAAACGAAACATCCCCGGATGCGGGCTTACCGGAACGTTGTCCTTGATATTTTGAAGCAGTTTTCAGATTATACCTTGACTTGTATTCCTCGCATTCAAAATGGAATTGCAGATGCGCTTGCCAAAGCAGCAAGTAACTTGAAGATCCCAATGAATTCAAGTAATAAATTCGAGATCCATGTGAAGCACCGTCCTACCGT
This sequence comes from Pinus albicaulis, assembly GCA_034641835.2. Taxonomy (NCBI): domain Eukaryota; kingdom Viridiplantae; phylum Streptophyta; class Pinopsida; order Pinales; family Pinaceae; genus Pinus; species Pinus albicaulis. The sequence goes on along the minus strand of JAXQQM020084879.1, from coordinate 7,568 downwards.
CCCGGATAATCAAAGATGTTGGCAAGTTTTCCAAGATGATGATGAGATTAATGATTTTCTGCAAAGTAAAGGTAAGTTCAAAGATACCTCAATTGATGTAGAATTTGATGATGGTGATGATGTTCAAGTTAATCAAATGGAAGTGTTACAGCTGAAAGATAACATTATTCCTAAAGTTTTGATACCTTTAGAAGAACTCTTCGATCAGGATGATGTGGCCAAGAAACCAACTTTACGACCGACTGAAAAAGGAGTAGAGGATGTAAATATTGGGACAGCTGAAAACCCCAAAATGGTAAAGTTATCCAAGTCATTGTCACCGGAGGTAAGAGCTGAATATGTGAGTTTGTTGTCTTCATTTGCTGATGCTTTCGCTTGGGATTACTCAGATTTAAAGACGTATGACACCAATATAATCCAGCATACTATCCCAATTAAGCCTAATCAGAAGCCTTTTAGACAAAAGCTAAGAAGAATCAATCCAAAGTTGCTGCCATCGATTGAGAAGGAGGTAAACAGGTTGTACAAAGCAGGAATCATTGTTCCCATCAGATTTTCTGATTGGATTTCCAATTTAGTGCCAGTGCGGAAAAAGACAGGTGAGATTCGGTTGTGTATTGATTTCAGAAATTTGAACAAGGTGTCATTGAAGGACAATTATCCATTGCCTAAGATGGATCATATATTGCAGCGAGTAGTGGGTGCATCTCGGATGTCACTACTTGACGGTTATTCTGGATATAACCAAATCTTGGTTCATGAGGACGACCGTGACAAAACAGCCTTCACCACTCCGTGGGGGACATTTCATTATGCCAAGATGCCATTTGGTTTGAAGAATGCTGGTGCAACTTTCCAGCGGGCGATGGACATGGCTTTTGCGAATGAAAAATATGTTTTCCTTGTTATATACCTTGATGATTTGACGGTGTTTTCCAATTCAGATGAAGAGCATATGTATCACTTGAAAGTTGTTTTTCAGAAGTGCAGAAAATATGGTGTCTCGCTTAATCCTAAAAAGAGCTTATTCGCCATGGATGAAGGTAAGTTACTTGGTCACATTATTTCCAAAGATGGCATTCGTATTGATCCGGCACGTGTTGAAGCAATCCAGCAAATTGACCCTCCTAGGAACAAGAAAGAGATTCAGTCTTTTAATGGTAAGATGAACTTTTTGCGTCGTTTTGTCCCTAACCTTGCTGAGCATTTGAGAGAAATAACAAATATGCTGAAAAAGGACAGCCAAGTGAAGTGGACTGAAGATGCGGTAAAGTCCTTTAATTTGGTGAAGTTGGCACTATCTTCAGCTCCGGTGTTAATCAGCCCGGATTACACCCAAGATTTTATTTTGTTTTCCTTTGCTTCAGAGCACACTTTGGCAGTTGTGTTAATGCAGAAAAGAGATGGACATGAGAAGCCCATAGCATTTTTCAGTCGAACTATTAGAGACGCAGCCTTGAAATACAACATCATTGAGAAACAAGCTCTGGCACTGGTAAAGGCATTGAAGGATTTCCGGGTATACATTTTGCATTCCCATATTTTAGCTTATGTTCCTAACGCTGCCATGAAAGATTTTTTAGTACAGACTGATCCGGAAGGAAGATGTGGTAAGTGGATTGAAGCTTTGCTAGAATATGATTTGGAAATAAGGCCCACGAAACTTATTAAGGGACAAGGACTGGTGAAACTTATGGCTGAATCCAATTTGCACGCATTAGACATAAATATGATTGCTGCTATGTCTGATGAAGATGAGGAGAATTCGCCACTTCAGGTATCGGAAATGTTTGTTGATTTCCCATGGTATTCAGATATCATCTATGTTCTTCAAAATTTGTCATCACTGCCCGACATGACTAGAAACAAAGGTATGACCTTGAAACTGAAGGCTGCAAAATTTTGTATTTTGAATTCTGCACTTTAATGGAAGGATCCAGGTGGTGTGTTATTGAATTGTTTGGTGGAGGAAGAAGCGAAGAAGGTAATGGAAGATTTTCACAAAGGAGATTGCGGTGGTCATCATTTTTGGAAGACAACTACCAATAAGATTTTGAGAGCTGGGTACTATTGGCCGACATTATTTGCTGATGCCTATAAAATAGTCAAAGGCTACCATGAGTGCCAGATTTTCGAAGGAAGATAGAAATTACAGCCATTGCCACTCAAGCCTATCGAAGTAAGTGCCCCTTTCCAGCAGTGGGGTTTGGATTTCAGCGGGGAAATCCATCCTCCTTCCTCAGGACAGCATAGATGGATTCTAACAGTCACCGATTACTTTACGAAATGGATCGAAGTAGTGCCCACAAGACAAGCCACCGATTCGATAATTATTTCTTTCCTTGAGAACAACATTTTATCTCGTTTTGGTTGCCCGAGTAAATTGATCACAGATAATGCAGCGGATTTTAAATCAAGAAATATGATTGAGTTTTGTGCGAAGTATAAAATCATTTTGGGGCATTCAACCACCTACCATCCGCAAGGAAATGGTTTGGTGGAATCTTCCAATAAGTCTCTAGTCAATATCATTAAAAAGTTGTTGGACATCAATAAGAAAAGTTGGCATAAGAAGCTGGTGAATATGCTATGGGCTGATCGGAGAAGGATAAATCAGATGATTCACTTGCAGCAAATGAGAGAAGAAGTCTTCTAGAATACATTTAAGTTGTAGGAAATAATCAAAAAGATCTATGACAAGAAATCGAAGGCAGATAAATTCCAGTTGGAAGAGGTGGTACTGAAGTGGGATGCTAGGAATGAAGACAAAGGTAAACATGGTAAGTTTGAAAATCTCTGGAAAGGTCCATTCAATATTGCAGCATATCGAGGTCAGAACGCCTTTTTGTTGAAGGAGATGAATGATGAAGCCTGTCCAGGAGGGCCGATCAATGGTTGGCTGCTCAAGCAGTACCATTTTTTAGTATTTTCTATAGTTTACATTGTCATTGTACATATCATGTTTTTCGATTTCATTGTAAGTGTGCACTGTAGTCTTTTCTTCAGTCTGGGGCCCAAAGTGAAGGCTATAATTCTGAAGAAGGATTTCAGTTTTCATTTGAGTTTGTTTAGTCAGTTTGGTTCAATCATTTCTGTTTTAAAGGTTGAATCAGTTTGAGTTTAAGTTTTAGTCAAATAAATTTAGTCAACAGTCTTGAGTTGTTTTGTCAAATAATGGATTCCATGGCCCAATGAACAAAGGCACTGGTCTGCTCTCCTAAAGATCTTCCGTTCTTGGCACCTCCAAGGAGCTACCATCCCCATTGGAGCCAATGTTAGAGTCAGTCTTTATAGCCCTCCATCAGAGATCATTTCTCTATTTGCATTTCATTATTTAGGTGTCTCATTCCTCTCACTCATCTGCATTCCGTTAGGGGCATGCCATTGACTGACGGAAGGGTTTGGTTCTCTTATTTTCTCTCATGCTTGTACCTACTGGGTTGGTTAAAACTCCTCAAAATTCATCAAAGTTTAGTTCATGTCATTCACAGTCATAAATGATTGTTTTGGTCAAAAAGAGTCTTTTGGTTTCTGAGTCTAGGGTTTAGTCTTTTAACATGTTCAGTAAATTCCCGCAGGCCATGAGGATGGTTTTCAATAAGCTCTCAGTTCAAAATTTCATCATCAAACATATTCGAGGAGATTTCTTGTTCAAAACTCTGTTTTGAATAAAAAATTGTTGAATTCATTTTTTGTAATAATATGTATTTGTCCGCCATGAAGATTTCAAAGCAGGCTCTAGTTTTCCTTTGCCAAACATCAATGCCAACATCCCTGCAAAAATCAAATAATATCATCAGTCCAAACTCAGAAATCAGTGAAAAAGCAAAAGACATAACTTGAATTAAATGGAAAAGTGCCAAAGTTAAAAAAAAACATTACAAAATGGGTTTTTGGAGAAGAAAAAATGAAAACCATCTTTATATAAGATTTTTCTCAAAGTCATATATCCATTTGCATCAAATTTCATTCAGAAAATCTCAAAGAGAAATCGAATTTGGAGGTTGGTGAGAAAACTGTGTTTTAGAGAGGCCGTGACCGTTGTTGTTCCCATGTTTTGGCAGATTTGGAAATACCAAAATATGAGACAACATCAAACCACTTTGGGGCCCTAGGATCTAGCCCTCCTGGACCCGGAGAGGGATCTCTCCAAACAGATCAAAGAATGATGTCTCTTTGAAGCTCAAAATGAGGTGTTAGGCTAGGTATGAAGCACAGAGGGGTTTTAAATGATTTGGTTGAAGGGTTGCTGGGTTGGTCAGGAGATCATAGACTGGGAAAGTAATGAGAGAAAGGAAACAAAACAGCAGGAGGCTTCAGCAAAGAGGATAGGCCAAGACAGTGCCATCCATTGGGCTATGGAGTCATGAAAGGAAATTACATGCAACAACTAGCCAAGGATTTCAAAGGGCAAGTCATCTATACTAAAGGATCTTTTTAGATAGATGATGGGATGGAACATTAAGGAGGAAAGTGAAAGAAGGAAAGCAACCAATTTTTTGTCTATAGATCAGGTCAGAGGTCATTTAACTCCAGACCTGCTTGGACATACTCAAAGGCAGCTCTCAAAGAGACAAAGGGGCTGCTTATAGATCAGACTAGAGGTCATTTAACTCCAGGTCTGCTTTAGCAACTCCAAGGGAAAAACAGAGATAAGATTACAAAGAAACATCTAAGAAGCAAACCCCCAAGTTCATACATCAGCCAGCAGGCAATAACATCCGTTGCACTGGTTAAACCCGTGAACCCACTCTTAGACAGCACATAGGGCGGAAAACATAAAGGTAGGGAGAGCAGACAGCATAGGGCACCTAACAAGGGTGAATGCTATACCATTATTCTGATTCCTACCAGAAGAACATGAAACAATATGGAAATGTAATAAACAGAGCAAGAAAACATCACCTATAGTAATAGACCAGGATCCTGTGAAATGTGCTTTGATTAATTGATGCAAAACCAGTCATGTACAATAAGGCTCAATGGCTGATACAGTCCCAACTTCTCCTCCCGGCCTATTACATACAACCACTCTGCTACTCTCTCCCAAGACTGTTCTAACAGTCAAATGAATCCCTCTAACAGCAAACTACCAGCAACTGAACAACAACCTTTACAATGTGTTCTCAGGGATTTCTTATAGGAGAAGAGGAAGAGACAAAGGTAGATGAACAATTAATCAATATCATTAAGACAGAATCGGCGGAAGTGTCCACGCCCATACTGCTTAATGGCTCTGCGGCTCTGTATGTACTCTGTAATCTGGTTCGGAGATCTCTATCAGGCCGGAAATTGACCTCGGATATTTCTTTGGAGTCCTTTCTGGAGCTTGGAGCTCTGTGCTGCCATTCTGGAATAAATGAACTGGATGGAAAACTGCAAGTCCCTCCATGCTTCTTTAATGCTGCCTGACTGTCTGAAATGAGCCTCAGTCAGTGTATTTAATTGTCTCAGGGCTCGAGAAGGCATGGAGGACGCTGTGGGCAGGTGTGCCTCTGGAGGAAAATGTCCTGCTGTTAGGTAGCGCAGTTATGGCGTTACTGGTGCGCTCTTTATCTTCAAACAGTGCCTTAATCCTTTGAATGCGGGGTTAATCATTTATTATGTCAATCAACAGTCATTAACCCCTTTGAATCCCTTCTGCTGATCTGCTGGCCGGCTGAAAAGGCCTCTCTGTACTATCTGCACAATGAGATAAATAGTTTAAAACCACAGGCAGTGGTGGTGGAGAAATGCTGTGGAGGTGGAGGAAAGGTGGCAGAACAATGGAGAAACAACGAGAATGGCGGAAGAAATAGTTAACAGTGAAAAGCCCGACAACCAACTTTGGGCGAATTACAAAGGAAAACATAAAAAACAATGAACGAATGAATCGAGTGTGGGACCCAGTGGAGGCGGAGGGCGATTAAACTAAAACCGTTAGATCTTAAACCCAACGGACGGTGGAGATGTAATCGAAGGCTTACAATCGGAGAACGGGAGATAGGACTTGCGACTGCGATCGGAGGGGCGATGCGATTGAGCGCTGGCCGTTAGATCGTGAAACAAATGGACGGTCAGGATTGAATCGGGAGACAGCGGGGAAGGCTTGCGATCGAAGGAAATGGGAGTGAGATGGGCGTCGGATCGTGTAACAGACGGACGGACAGGATTTAATCGGGAGACGGAAGGAGGGACTTGCGATTGCGATCGGGAAGGGGTCTGCGATTGAGCGCTGACCGTAGATCTGGGAGGAAACGGACGGCGGAGATTTAATCGCGGGGGAGACGGAAGAACATACGATCAGCGATCAGGCGGACTTGCGATTGTGCGATAGCCGTTGATCTGCGAGAGGAATAGACGGCTGTGATTGAATCGGAGCATCGCAATCGGGAGTCGGAGGAAAAGGCTTGCGATTGATCGGAGGCTGTTGCGATTAAGCACTGACCGTTGGATCTGCGATCAGATCAACAGCTCACAATCAATCGGCGGGAAAAGAGGAGGGTGAGGAAGGGGAGATGTGATTGTGCGACAACCGTCGATCTCGGGTCCAGATCAACGGCGGGGATGTAATCGGAGGTTCACAATCGGAGGAAGGAGCAGAAGGCTTGCGATTGATCGGAGGCTGTTGCGATTAAGCGCCAACCGTCGGATCGGCGGGGAGATCAACGGTGGGGACAACAATCGGAGGGGCAGGCGAAAGACTTGCGATCAATCGAGGGGTGTCACTTGAATGTTGCGATTGCGATTGAGCCGCGGCTGCGATTAGCGCTCAACCGTTGATCTGGTGATAGATCGACGGTGCACAACAACGCGGAGGACTTAACGTTATAAACGATCGCATCGGGGCTTTCCGCTGTTAACAAAGGATTTACACCCGCCCGACCTTCCGATTGCGATAAGCGTCGGGGACTTAAGCACTTGGTCCTGGCGCCTGGGCACATGTGGGGAAGTGGTTTGAGAGGAGTTACGGGAAAGGGGCTAGGCCTTCTAATAAGGTCGGAAAGTGGGTTTTTAGCCCATTTCAATGTAATTTGAGGGCTGGGAAGGGTAACGATAGAGGAATAAAGGGGAAAAAGGGAAAACAAAGGGTAGGGGAAGAAATTAAAGGGGATTTTGGGAGGATTTGGGGGGTAAATGGGGAAATAGAAGGGGAGAAAAGGGGGGAATAAAAAGAGGTTAAATGAGGGAAAAATAAAGGGGAGAGGAGGCCTTTGGGCATTTCTTCACATAACAAAGAGGCTTTAAAAGGGGAACCAACAGAGGGGATTTGATCAAAGGATAAAAGACACAAAGAGGCTTCAAGGAGACTGTGTTTTCAGAGGAAATGCATTCCTTGAAGACTCAAAAATAATTTAGCCCCCTATTTGCTTGTCAAAAATTTCATAGGGGGGCTAACAATCGTGTGTGAAGATAAAAATGTGATGCATAGAAAGAGGCGTGGTGCACCAAATTGACGCAAGACATTGGACCTAAACTCCATGTTGTCTTTTTTCCACAGTGAGGCGCACTCAAAGGCCACCAAGATTGGTCGCGCGTAGCGTGACAGAGTTCTGCACAGTTGAAAATTATTCTCCTTCACCAAATCT
>JAXQQM020068343.1:0-77398 GCA_034641835.2 Pinus albicaulis | reverse complement strand
GTTATAAAAGTTTCCATTAACAGGCATTGCAAGACCAATTTAGCATCATTGTATAAATTCTTTGAAAATATTTCAAGGTATTTCTAGTTAGCTTAGATATGGAAAGAAGTCATTAGGCTTAGAAAAGTTTTTTATTTCTTTACTGGTGCATTGATCATGCCATGGGTAAGTCCTTTGATATGACAACCTACACGAAAGGAATTTATATGATTATGAATAAATTTCTCTTATGGGTCTACAAGGAATATTTTACTAGCATGAAATCCTTAAGGAAACAGTCCAATTAGCTACAAAAACAAGGTAGACGACCAGAAATAATAAATCAAATCCCATATGCATCCCTTAATCTGTATCGTAGCCATTTTGAGTTGAAAATTATTTGTGATATATATTTGGTGGATCGCTTACAAGAATTTTGAGCATCTCTTTCCAAATATGGCAGTAGAATTAACATAAAAACACTTTGATGGATTCTTGTAGCTTAATAAACATAGTATTCCCACTTAGAACACACTTCATTACAACAATTATACCTATAATGAGGAATTCATAAGGGAGGATGGTCTTTCTTTCTCACACTAGTACCACTACTACCTCTTATTTCATTCACCGAAAATATGTGAGCTTAGGATATCTGTACATCATGATCTCAAAATGGTAACCTTATATTTGCAACTTATAAACTTCATGTAAAAGAAATGAATTCCAAGGGCACAACAATGATGCCAAGTTTAGTCCAAATTTGTGCCCAACTTTTTTTTCAGCAACTTTGAAAGACATTTCTCAATGATCATTTGGAAGAACACCCTTCATGTGTTTTTTGTTGAAAGCGAGTTCACCATCAATTGCGAACACCTCAATTAAAATGGCCACTTCTCATCAAGTGCCACATTTAACTCCTTGTCTCAAAAAATCCCCTTGACATACAATGACAAAAAATTTACAAGGAAACATCATTTCTCAAAGATGAAATTGAAGTAAAAAATGGAGGGTTGTGTATGAAGAATAGAAGACATTAGTGCAACATGTTGAACCTTTAATTAAACTGAGAGGGGGGGGGGGTGAATCAGTTTAATACATTCCTGATCTTTTAAAGCTTTTCATTAAACTTATTTACACCTTCATTACATATCCAATTTAATGTGTGAGTAATCTTAGAATGTAAGCAAAAAGTATTAGTTTAATATAGCAGTAGACTTAATATGAGAGCAATAGGTATTAAGCAGATGATACATATCAGATCAATACATAAATATCATGCACAGAGACACCAGATATAAGTGGAAACCCATAAAGGGAGAAAACCACATCTTATTATTGTTGTGATGCAAAGGCAAGCTCCAACTCCCTCTCACCACTGTTTTTCTGCAGGCACCAACCTACAGGAGGCTTCAACCTTAGTCAGCTACCACTGACAGCTATCAAGATGCAACTTGATAGGGAAGCTCTAACTTCCTCAATTTTCAAACTGAATGTTTGCTGATTTGCTTTAGATATCAACTCTGTTCTGTAGCTTCTCTTTCTACTCTTATTCTCTTAATCTTCTCTGGTTTATTCTTCTGTATTCTGCATTCTCTATATTTTCTCTCTCTCTCTCTATATTACTCAACATGAGCTTATCAAAATTGATATTATATATAGAAATTCTCACATGACTGTTTGTATTTCACAAGGAATCCGAAGTGAACAGTCATGACTCTTTGGCTTCTGTCTTCTTATTCTTTTTTCCAACTCATTTTTAGAATTACTACGATATGTACAAATTTCCATGCTACAGTGGGATTTTGTCTTTTCCTTAGGATACTTGCCTTTGCATCACAAACAATATAAAATTAATTACAACATTTACATTCACATTTTCAGTTACACACTTCAATTTTACTCAGCTCCTTTTCTGGACTTTGGCTTTACTGGATTTGTCTTTTCTGCTGCTGTTGACTGGCTGTTTTGTATATTTTGGTTTACCTCTGTGTCTATTCAACTGTTCGTTGTCTTCTGTATATTTTTAGTTTTCTGTGCTTGTACACATGTCAAATTCATTCTTGTGCATGTTCCTGTTCACCATGATTGTATGTCTGTTGTATACATATATCTGCGTTAAAATATATATCGACTAGCACTCCTCTCTTTCTATTTTCCATACTCATTCATCCAAAAACAACATTCTCCTTTTTGTTTTCTCTTTTATTCAGTTCCCTGTTTATTGTAGTTATATAATTGCTGTATGTGCAGCCGCCCTTTAATTAGCCATAAAACAACTCTCAGCGTTTTCAAAAACTGTGGTCAACCCATAATAAAAAGCCCAACTCATAATATTCAATCCGCTGGTTATTAAACCCAAGGTATTATATAGTGAATAAGTTGAAAAAATGAAACGCCATCGCATATAACCTTTATAACCTTTAAATAATTTGAATAAGCTTTATAACCTTTGAATACGATGAATAAGTTAAATGACCTTTATAACCTTTATAACAATCCCGATGCGTATTATAATATGTACAAGGTCCGTGGAGCCCACTCGTTAATGCAATTTTCCAATCGACGGTTGATATCGTATCTTTGGCTCCAGGCCCACAAATATATAAATAGACCAATAAAACGCTCGTATCGTACCTTTGTTAACCCATGCGCCCATCCGACGGTTGGTATTAAGTTGCCCGATCCAACGTATATCGCTCGATCAACATGCACAAATAATAACGCGCGATGACGCTCCGTACTCGGGTTATCCTCCGCACACCTTGGTTAAACTCTGGGCATGTTCAACACCCGATCACCGTCCGATGGCCCGTTTCCAAATCAACGGCTCCTATCCATTTCGCGCGGCTTCCAACGCAGAATGTTAATGTTGGGAAAAATACTGAGAGGGGGGGGTGAATCAGTATTTACTGCATACTCAAAACTTTTCACCTTTTCATTCCTTAAAACCCATACGCTACTTTCCTTCAGTAAACTCGCGTATACACGCGGATATCGTTCATGAAACTAGCGTATACACAGAAATCTAATTATGTCATTAGTTCTTTGCTTATATCATTCCATTATTCATTCATCAGATGTTCAATAAACAGTAAACATGTGCAGTAAGAACAGAATAAACCATCACACAAAGCATCACACATGAACACCAGGATTTTTAGGTGGAAACCAAAGTCGGGAGAAAACCACCGCTGCAGTTGCTCAGCCTTCAATATTTTATTATAGAGAAAACATCTTACAACATATGTGCTGGTGCAGACTCTACCAGCACGCAGGCACCCACCTGCGCTCGTTTACCAGCCTCTCCTGGAAGGGAGCTCTGACCCCCTGACTCGTTTACCAGCCTCTCCTGGAAGGGAGCTACGACCCCCCGATCTCGTTTACCAGCCTCACCTGGAAGGGAGCTACAACCCCCTGACTGAAGGCTACAACCCTCAGCACCCCTTTGGACCACGTTTCATCAATTTTCACATTGGATCCAACAACTTCAATAGAACAACACTTGCAGGCCACGTTTCATCATATTTTCATACTGGACCCTTTCCATACTTTTAAGCACAAACATACATCACCAACAGATACTTATCAACACAGATCAGATAGCAGAAACACAACAGAACAGATCAGATATTTCATACCCCTTGCTTCAGCAAACCCTAGTTTGCATACGCGCTTTCCTTTTACTGATGTCGCGTATATACGCGCTTCCGTCCACACAAACTAGTGTATACCTCTGTGAATATTTCATTGCGCATACACGCTTTATCTTCATCGAAGCCGCATATATACGCGCTTCCTCCGTGGCGAAGTAGCGTATAGATCTTTAATCATTACAGAGAAGCCTACTTCATTAGATCAGATATTCAGTTCAGATTTACCCTTTTACTTCAGACAGATGTTCACCTAGATGTTCGCCTCATCACAGATCTAGGCCTTCCATAAGCAGATCTAGTAGATATAAGTGCATTTCAGATCTAGATCCCCTTCTTCCTCATTGGTGCATCATACATTCAAATTTATCTTCAAGTGTAACCCTTTCCATTCAGATCTACTTCAGAGAGAAGTATTCATTCAAGCTCAGACATCTTGCTCCCACACTCATGATTTGCACAATGAATTTCTTCTCTTTATATAGGTTTACCCTTTGTCAATACCATGAGCCCCTTTTTCAATACCATGAGCCCAAAACCACATTACATCCGATGGTATTCCTGGACGGGGTCAATTAGGCGGATCATTAACCAATACAATGGGTCAATACCATGGTGATTACCCCTGGTTTTGCACTTTTAGAGCGCTTTAGCCCATACGCGACTTGGCATGTTCTTTTCCGCGTGCATACGCGACTTCCTTCAGACCGATACGCGTATGCCTTGAAACATACTCTTTTTATCAAAGATTTAGCATAAGCTGAATTCCTTTCTTCACTGCCTTCTGTACTCACTGTAGATACATCATATTTACTTCATCAAGAACGTATTCTAGCAAGCACAACTTCATCAAGTAAGTTGTCATCATCTTCATCAAATGGGTTGCCATTTAAGGACAACACTCAGCACCATATTGCTAACAAACATCATTTACCAAGTTCATTAGGTCAAGAGTAACTTCATCAGGTAGTTTTCCATCAAGGACAACACATGTCAACAGTCACATGTCTTCATCTTCATTCAGTGGGTTGCCATCAAGGACAACACTCTGCATCATATTTCCAACAATCTCCCCCTTTGGACTTGATGGCAACCACGATGGTGTTTGGTTACCACAAGAGATAAGTACATTGACACCATGTCACTCTCCCAATTCTTTGACACCATTATCTGCATTCAAACACCATGTCACTCTCCCCCTTTGACATCAAGGGCAAAGGGCGGATCAAAACCAGTGGATCAAAACCAACACTCTCTCCCCCTTTGACATCAAGGGCAACGAGCGGATCAAAAACAACACACTCTCCCCCTTTGACATCAAGGGCAACGGGCGGATCAAAACCAACACACTCACCCCCTTTTCTCCTCATGTAGAAGAAGCGTTCTGCAGATCTGATGTATACTGAAGTGACCATGCTGAAGTGACAAGCTCCCCCTGAGTTCATGCTGAATCTTCAAACATACTTTCCAATGGAGTACATGATTCTATGAATTTACTATCATCAATGACTCATACTTACATCAAATATCCAACCAAGTGGATTTACATATGAGACTCAAGTACCCAACCAAGTGGGTTTACACATTTCAACTCAGCTACCCAACCAAGTGGGTTTACAAAAATTGACTCAGCTACCCAACCAAGTGGGTTTACAAATTTGACAAGTCCTTACATGACTGAATATTACAATTTTACAACATGAGTCTCAACAAGACCCTTTCATCAAACTACAGATATAACTTTTAAGACCAACACCAGAAAGTCCTCAAGAAAGAGAACATATTTCAGAACCATCATAATGCCAACACTGCATTATACTCAGCAAAGCTAATGCTCCCCCTAAATCTGTGCAACCAAGCAATCTTTCCAAATGACAAAGGCTCCTCCTTAGTTTGTGCATCCTGAAAACTTCGACCAACAAATCATCAAGGCATCTTCATCAAAACATTAGAAACATAATTATGAGAACTGGAACACCACCAGAGATACCAAACAGTATCAGAGATACCAAACAGCACTGCAGTTGTGCTGAAGAGAGCTGAACCAACCAAAAATTGCCAGCAACCAAACATACGCGGTTTTCTGTGCAGGAACTTGCGTATATACGCGACTGTGTTTCATGAAACCCGCGTATCCCAAGCCATCTTCTAAATTTCAACCAGATCTGATTCTCTATGAGGCAAAGACAGTGTTCAGCTTCTTTTTGAGACATTTGAATGCTTCCCTGGACTACAGATAGATAGAACAGTGTAGTTGTGTCTTCAAGCGTCATCCAACGGTTGTAGCATCAGCACAATAGTAACCAAGCCTTCAGATTCTTTGTAGCATCAATACAATCTTTCCAAGAGAGATTCTCATATCAGAACAACATCTTCACATAGGTGTCAAGCAATCATCCATGTGGTCCAGCATCACCATGATCTTCAAAATTTAACATGAAGTAACATATGTAGGCAAAAGATCTCTCAACCATAGTAACAAACCCTGCATGATTTATTTCTGAATCAAATGACATCCAACTCATCCATGTGTGAGTACAAAAGATAATTATTAGCAACCAGGGCTCAAAAACTCATTATAATAAACCATGTACCAAGTCATCATCATTTGAGCATGAGTATCACAAAAACCAAAGAATAAGCAGTCATATTGCCAACAATGCAATCATTAGTATTCAACCTGCTGCTCCCCCTAAACCAGTGCTCTTCCTTAGCCTGTGCAATATGAAGCACCTTCAACAACAAGTCATCAGCAACAATATCTGCATGATCTGTCCTCATCTCTGAATTATAAGGCTTTCATCTCAACAACGAATGCTCTTCATCATAAAGCAACCATGCTTCATCCATAATCTTTAACACAAGAACCCATGTATCATTTCATTATCATGAGTATAACCAGAATAATGCTAACAGTGCAATCATCAGCAGTCAGACTGATGCTCCCCCTGGACCTCTACTCCAGATCTTCAGCTATCAGATAAATTTTCTCATCATCAATGCATACGCGGCTGTGTCAGCTGGAACTCGCGTGTATACGTGACTTTGTTTCATAGAACCCGCGTATGGAAAGTGAAGCATAGAAAATTTTCATCTTCCTTCATTTCCTCCTGAGTTTGTACCTCCTGTACCTGTCCTTTCCACATCAGATGCGCTGTCAGAAGTAAACATAACCAGAATAATCAAATCAATCATGAGAGTCATCATGCATTGCTCCCCCTGTGATGATACATTACTAAATCTCATAATGTATCCCACATCATTCCTGCAGTCAATAAGAAAAGTCAGCTTCAGAAGCGGATGACTGCAGTAGGGTCAAAATTCCCTACGTTTCTGATCGGTCCTCCATCTTTTTCCAGATTTGTTTGGACTTTCTATTTGTGTGCTGGAAGTTATCCAATTTCTCATATCTGTTCAACCTGCATTCCTTTTCTACATGCCCATACTTGTTACAAGAATAACATCTCATATGACCAGAGAAATAAGCATGAGTATTTCTAATCTTCCTCCTTTTACAATCAACTGCTTTATGTCCATACTTGTTACATGAAAAGCAATATCCCTTGAAGCTACTAGAGTACCTTTCTGAGTAGAACCTGTTTGTTTGTGGCCGAATTGTTCTGCTTCTGCAATTTGCTGCAACATGCCCATAATTATGACATTTAAAACATTCAATGTTCTTGAGTGAATTCCTTTGAGAATTCATGATTGTTGGTTGATATTTTATTTCTTTCAACACTTCAAGTTTTGCATTGACATCCTCTGAATTTTTAGCACTTCCTTGTGAGCTAGATTCACCTTTAACAGTTTCATGGAAACCAAGACCAAGTTTGATAGCAGGAGACCTTTGATTACTCAGAATATTGTCCAAAATATTAGTACTATCATGAAACCTCAAAATTTTAACCTTTTCTTCTAATTTACCTTTGAGAATGTTTACCTCAACCTCCAAGGCTTGACATTGCTTTGTCATGCTTTCTTCTTTCCTTCTTCCATCTTCTACTTGATCCTTCAGATTCAGAATCTCTTCTTTCAACCAATTTTCGTTTTCTTCACATGTTTGTTGCAGCTCTTCATTCTTCTTATTTGATTTTTCCAGATCTTCTTTGAGAGAGATGATTTCTGCTTCAAGTCCTTCCTTTTCAAATGGCAGAGGTTCTTCATTCTTCTTATTTGATGCTTCAAGATCTGTTTGTAGAAAGATGATTGCAGCTTCAAGTCCTTCATTCTTCTTGCTTGATTTTTCGAGATCTGCATTTAGATCGTTGATTTCTGCTTCTAGTTCTTTAATACGATTTTGATACTTGTCCACCTGACCATTCAACATTTCTATTTGTTCTTTCATTTGAGAGATCATATCTTTGTTGATAGAATATTTCTTATCAATTGCTCTTTGTTGTTCTTCATCTTTGATCTTGAGAGCTTTCTCTATTTCCAAAATACTACTTTCACAAACTTCATTATTGTTTGCACCACCAAGATCATGCAAAGGATGACCCCAATCACTATCTGAATCATCTTCTTCTATTTTCTGAGATATCTCCTTGCTTCGAGTAGCCTTCTTCTTTTTCTTCTTTGCCATGAGCACTTGTAGAGCTTCGTCAGAATCTGTTTCATCTTCTTCAATTTTTGCTATACATGATTTTTGAGGTATCTCCTTTCCTTGAGTAACCTTCTTCTTTTGCTTCTTTGCCATGAGCACTTTCAGATCATGGTCAGAATCTTCTTCATCTTCACTGGACACTTCATCGTCATCTTCTTTTGCATAATAACTCTTTCTCTTTTCAAATTGTTTCCCTTTATCATGTTTTTCTCTATAAGGACATTTAGCAGCATAGTGACCTACTTTTCCACACTCAAAACATTTGAAGGGAAGCTTACCTTTGAATCTTCCAGTACCTAGTTGGAGCTTTCTCACGAAATTTGCTTCTTCTTCATCGTATATATAGCTGGATTCTTTGACAACTTCCTTTTCCTTTCATTTTGTAGATGCCTTAAAAGCAACTTCTCTGATTTGGGAAGGACCTCCTTGTCTCATTTCAAAAGCAGTCAGAATACCGTGCAATTGAACAATAGAAAGAGTTTGCAGATCTTGCCTTTCTTCAATAGCCGAAACTTTAGAGTCAAATTTAGAAGTCAACGATCTTAAGACCTTTTCCACCAGAGTAGTATCAGTTATGGTTTCACCCAAATTTCTCATTCGATTTACAATATCATCCTGACGAAGAAAGAAACTGGCAACACTCTCATCACTATGCATCTTCAAATTTTCATATTCAATTATAAGAGTTTGGAGTTTTGCACTTTTTACCTTTGTATCTCCTTCATAGCTCAGAATGATTTTGTCCCATATTTCTTTTGCTGAATGTAGCTGCATCACTTTAGCAAATTCTGATTCAGACATGCTTCCTAATAAGACATTCACCGCTTTGGCATTGATTTCATACTTCTTCCTTTCTGCTGCATCAGTAGGAATACTTGCCGGGTATTGATAACCTTCTTCCACGATTGCCCATACATCTGCACCAAGACTTTGCAGATATGCTTTTGTACGTACCTTCCAGAATATCAGATTGCTTCCATTGAATAGAGGTGGCTTTATATACATTACTCCTTCTTGACTTCCCATTGCGACGGATCTCCTTTAAGCGATCAAGCTTCTGCACAAGGACCTGCTCTGATACCAATTGTTGGGAAAAATACTGAGAGGGGGGGGTGAATCAGTATTTACTGCATACTCAAAAATTTTCACCTTTTCATTCCTTAAAACCAATACGCTACTTTCCTTCAGTAAACTCGCGTATACACGCGGATATATTTCATGCAACTCGCGTATACACAGAGATCTAATTATGTCATTAGTTCTTTGCTTATATCATTCCATTATTCATTCATCAGATGTTCAATAAACAGTAAACATGTGCAGTAAGAGCAGAATAAACCATCACACAAAGCATCACACATGAACACCAGGATTTTTAGGTGGAAACCCAAGTCGGGAGAAAACCACCGCTGCAGTTGCTCAGCCTTCAATATTTTATTATAGAGAAAACATATTACAACATATGTGCTGGCGCAGACTTGACCAGCACGCAGGCACCCCCCTGCGCTCGTTTACCAGCCTCTCCTGGAAGGGAGCTCCAACCCCCTGACTCGTTTACCAGCCTCTCCTGGAAGGGAGCTACGACCCCCCGATCTCGTTTACCAGCCTCACCTGGAAGGGAGCTATGACCCCCTGACTGAAGGCTACAACCCTTAGCTCCACCTTGGACCACGTTTCATCAATTTTTACACTGGATCCAACAACTTCAATAGAACAACACTTGCAGGCCACATTTCATCATATTTTCAAACTGGACCCTTTCCATACTTTTAAGCTCAAACATACATCACCAACAGATACTTATCAACACGGATGGAGATAAGCGGCTCTGTGACGGTCCAGAGATATTTCCTTACCCCCTTGCTTCAACAAACCCTAGTTTTCATACGCGCTGTCCCTTCACTGATGTCGCGTATATACGCGCTTCCGTCCACATAAACCTGCGTATACTTCAGTACAAATTTCATTGCACATACGCGCTTTATCTTCATCGAAGCCGCGTATATACGCGCTTCCTCCGCGGCGAAGTAGCGTATAGATATTCAATCATTACAGAGCAGCATACTTCATTGAATCGAGATATTCAGTTCAATTTTACTTTGGCAAGACAGATGTTACTTCGATGTTATGTCATCACCAGATCGGCGCTTCTGCGCCAGAATCTAGTAAAGATATACAATGCATTGAGATCTAGATCCCTTCTTCCTCATTGGTGCATCATATATTCAGATTTATCCTTCAAGTGTAACCCTTTCCATTCAGATCTACTTCAGAGAGAAGTATTCATTTAAGCTCAGACATCTTGCACCCACTCACATGATTTGCACAATGAAATTCTTCTTCTTATATAGGTTTTCCTTTTTCAATACCATGAGCCCCTTTTTCAATACCATGGGCCAAAACAATACCATGAGCCCAAAACTACCTGGACGGGGTCAATTAGGCGGATCATTACCCAATACAATGGGTCAATACCATGGTGGTTACCATTGGTTTTGCACTTTTTGAGCGCTTTAGCCCATACGCGACTTGGCACGTTCTTTTCCGCGTGCATACGCGACTTCCCCTAGGCCACTCCGCGTATACCAAGAGACATACTCTTTTTCATCATAGATTTAGCACTTGTTGACTTCTTTTCTTTACTGCCTTCTGTACACACTGCTGATACATCATATTTACTTCATCAAGAACATATTCTATCAATCACAACTTCATCAAGTAAGTTGCCATCTTCTTCATATGGGTTGCCTTGAGACATATAGCACCATATTGCTAAAATTTATAGCGTTACCAAGTTCATTGGGTGAAGTAACTTCTTCGGTGGTTTTCCATCAAGGACAACACATGTCAAGCATCTGTCACCATCTTCATTCGGTGGGTTGCCATCAAGGACAGCACTCTGCATCATATTTCAACGAATATTACGATATAGCGCAGTTTAACAAGCGGTTTTAGAATGGGTCCACAGGCCACGTGCCAATTCCTGTATGGAATCGCTCCTCCTCCAGGCAATACCACTTATGGTCGATAGGCGGTGCGATGAATTCTATTTACGGCCTTTACTATTCACTCTAAACCACGTCACTGTTCCTCTCGCAAGGTTCCGTTCTCCACTCCAGGTTCTGGTCCAACACTTTTACTCCGGATTCCGGTCTTTTATAAGTGGCCCTACGATATGTATAACACACAACTCCATTACCACTGCACATTTAACTCTGATTCCACCTCTATTTAGTTTAACATCATCGTGTTTTTGCTCCGTTAGTGTTATGGATAACTTCACTGTATTATCGCCAACCATCAACACAGTTCACAGACTTTGTTTTTATATATATAAATAACGTTCGGCTTGGATTTTTTTATA
Organism: Pinus albicaulis; assembly: GCA_034641835.2. Lineage (NCBI taxonomy): Eukaryota > Viridiplantae > Streptophyta > Pinopsida > Pinales > Pinaceae > Pinus > Pinus albicaulis. The sequence continues at coordinate 65,799 of JAXQQM020068343.1, read as the reverse complement.
ACGGCTCACGCCTAACTGCTTGCCTCTGTTGCCTCGTTAACCTCTTGCCCTCAATCTTGATTAAATACTCTCTTATTATATTCGCTTCCTCTGCCTCTGCATGTCTCCTTTATTTCCTTCATTTTCTTCTTTGCTATCTTTATTGCCATGATAACAGCTCTGTCTCTGTAGCTATTTGTCTTACGCTCTCTCTTTTATTTCATCTGCTCCTTGAATAATGCTACTCCTTAATTCTCCTTTTGCTGCCTCTGCTTCTTTAAATGAACCTGTCTCTACTGCTCGACCCTCTCTACATCTTACTGATTTGTTGTTTTCTTTGCCTTGTTGTTGCCTGAGGTGTTCCTCCTTTGCCATCTCTTTTGCCATCAATGACAACATTTCCAACAGTATCCCCCTTTGGCATTGATGGAAAAACCTCTCCTTTTTCTTTTCCTCCCCCTTTGTCATCAATGGAAAAGGGTTGCTTTTTTCATTTCCTCTCTCTGAGTTATGTTTAGGCCCTCTTCTACTAACTTTGTGATACCATGCCGCTCCATAGTGATGTATAAGACTTGTTGAGAGAACACTTTGAGGATTATCAACTTTGAATATAAACTGTAAATTGATACAATTCTTTCACTTGTATAGAGCTAAAAGTGAGAATAATGATACTTCATAGAATACATTGTATCAACTTTATCTAGTCAGAGATGTATAATTGGATTCAGCAACTAAAATTCTGATATGCTTCAAATGGTAATCACTACTTGTATTTTATGTTTCATATTCTTAATATAATGTTTCAAAACACAATAATGATCTTTTTGCTCTGTAATTGACCTTTTGATGCTTGAATAATGCAGATAACTCTAGGATAATAACTTGGTGTTCTTTGCCTTAATCCTTTGATCCTGAGGACCTAATCCATGCTTTCCTTGCTGGCTGTTCTCCCCCTGGAATGATATTTTCGTTTTGTTCTCCCCCTGAAATTGTGCTTTCTCTTTATATCAGAGAGTAGCATCTGTAGATACTACCCCTAGTTTATCTCTCAAATATTGAAATGGTTCTCTAGCAAGAGGTTTGGTAAATATATCAGCTGTCTGTTCTTTCGTTGGTACATATTCCAGCTTTACTATCTTCTGAGCCACTTGTTCTCGGAGGAAATGATACTTAATTGGAATATGTTTAGTTTTTGAGTGAAGTACATGATTTTTAGATATACTTATAGCACTTGTATTATCACATTTGATTGAAATAGGTTCATCAATGCTTACCTTCATGTCTTGAAGAGTTTGCTTCATCCACATGACTTGTGTACAACATGCTGTTGCTGCTATATATTCTGCTTCAGCTGTAGACAGAGAGATGGATGTTTGTTTCTTGCTTAACCATGCCACCGACTTTCTCCTAGATAGAAAGCACCTCCACTTGTACTTTTCCTGTCATCAACACAACTGGCCCAATCTGCATCTGTGTATGCTGTTAAATTGAAGCTTTTGCCTTTAGGATTCCAAAGTCCATACTGTGCTGTTCCTTGTAGATATCTGAGTATTCTTTTTACTGCCAGAAGATGGTTTTGTTTAGGTGCTGCTTGATATCTTGCCACTAGTCCTACTGCTAGCATGATGTATGGTCTTGATGCTGTCAAATACAACAGGCTTCCTATTATGGATCTGTAGAGTTTTTGATCTACATCTGTAGAGCCATCATCAGCACACAGCTTGCATCCTGTGATCATGGGAGTTGTCACAGGTTTTCAGTTCTCCATATTGAATTTTTTCAGCATTTCTTTTAAGTATTTTTCTTGAGAGATGAAGGTGCCTATGTTCTTTTGTTGAATTTGCAGTCCCAAGTAGAAACTAAGCTCTCCAATCGTAGACATTTCAAACTCTGTTTTCATCTCATCAGAAAACCCTTTTGCTAGTTCATCTTTGTTGCTTCCAAACATAATGTCATCAACATACACTACAACAATCAGGAGTTCATTTTCATGGGCTTTTATGTATAGATTGCTGTCTACTCCACCTCTCTTAAAACCCTGTTTTTGCAAATATTTATCCAGTCTTGAGTACCAAGCACGAGGAGTCTGTTTTAGTCCATATAGGGCCTTCTTCAATCTGCATACATAGTCTTCTTTGTCTGTCAATGAGAAGCCTTCTGGTTGTTCCATGTAGACTTCTTCTTCTAATTCTCCATTCAGAAATGAAGATTTTACATCCATTTGATACACTTTGAAGTTTTGATAGCATGCAAATGCCAGGAACATTCTGATAGCTTCCATTCTGGCTACAGGGGCAAATGTTTCATCGTAATCAAGTCCTTCAATTTGTGAGTATCCTTTGCAGACAAGTCTGGATTTATTCCTGATTAATTGTCCTTCCTCATTCATTTTATTTTTGAATACCCATTTTGAGCCTATGACATTTTTCTCAGCAGGTCTAGGAACTAGTTCCCAGGTATTGTTCTTCTCAATTTGGTCCAATTCTTCATTCATTGCATTCACCCAAGACTTGTCCTTGCTGGCTTCTTCAAACTTCTTTGGCTCTATTTGTGATAACATTGCTATGTATACTTCTTCTGTTTGTTCAGTTAGCTGCCTTCTTGTTTGCACTCCTACACTCTTGTCTCCTATGATTTGTTCTTCTGGATGGTTCTTTTGAGTGTATCTTGAGGGGGTTTTTGAGTTCAGTCTAGCATCTTCTGATGTTTTGCTTGTTTCATCATCATCTTGGTCCTCTTCTTCATGATTTTCTGAGTGGCTGCTGCAGTCTATATCTCTTGTCTTGTTTGGGAGTTCTTCATCAAATCTTACATCAATACTTTCTACAATTTTTCGAAGAGTCTTGTTGTAGCATCTGTATCCTTTACTCTTGGATGCATATCCTAGAAAAATCCCTTCATCTGCTCTTGCATCAAATTTTCCAAGATTTTCATCATTATTCTTTATGTAACACTTGCTTCCAAAGATTCTGAAATGTTTGATTGAAGCTGGCTTTCCATGCCATAGTTCATAGGGAGTCTTGTCACTGCTTTGCCTTATGTGAGCTTTATTAAGGATATGTACTGCTGTGTGCACTGCTTCTGCCCAGAAGGTTTGAGCAATATTACTCTCTTGCATCATGGCTCTGGAAATTTGTTGTACAGACCTGTTTTGTCTTTCTGCTACTCCATTCTGCTGAGGTGTTCCTGCAATAGTGAATTGTTGTTTTATGCCATGTTCATTGCATAGGTCAACAAAGTCATAATCTGTGAATTCTCCTCCTCTGTCTAATTTGATACATTTTAGTTTGCATCCTGTTTGATTCTCTGCTAATGCTTTGAATATCTTAAATTTTTCCAGTGCTTCTGATTTGTTCTTGAGAAAAGCAACCCATGTCATTCTGGAGAAATCATCTATTATCAGCATGAAGTAGGATTCTCCACTTGGTGTCTTAGTTCTAGTATGTCCACACAGATCCATGTGCACAAGCTGGAGTGGTCTTCTTGTTGATGGCTCATCTTTAGATTTAAAGGATGTGCGAGTCTGTTTCCCCAATTGACAAGATTCGCATATGGTGTTTGAAGGTCTTTTTATTTCTGGCATATCTCTGACAGCTTTCTTCTTGCTCAGTCTGATGATATGGTCGAAACTGAGATGTCCCAATCTCCTATGCCATAACCATGACTCCTCAAGTTTGCTAAGATGGCAGACTTCATCTTCCTCTTTCACTATGTACACATTACTCTCTGTTCGAACACCTTTGAGCAGAGTCTTTCCTGTGATGCTTGATCTGATTTCACAGTCTTGTGCTCTAAAAAGAACTTCACAGCCCTTGTCACACATCTGACTAACACTTAGTAAATTTTCTTTCAGCCCATCTACAAACAGTACATCTTGGGCCTTTCCTCTGCCATTGTCTATGCTGACTGATCCTTTTCCTTTGATCTTACCTGATTTATCATTGCCAAAGGTAACATTGCTAGATTTCTTTTCATCAAGAGTTATAAACTTGTTTCTGTCTCCAGTCATATGTTTAGAGCAGCCACTGTCCAAATACCACTGGCTTTTCAGATCTTGAGCAGTTAGAGCCAGGTCACACTTATTCTCCTTCTTTTTCCACTAGAGGCATCCTTCTGTTTGATATCTTTTGTGAGGTGATGAATTGCATCCTTTTAGAGGACATTTGGAAGGCATATGTCCAGCTTGATTGCATATAAAGCATTTGATCATAGTTTTTTCAGAATTGAAAGTATGAACAAAATTTCTTTGATTCATAAACTTCCTTGCGGTGTTGAGCATCAATCTTTGTCCATATTTTTTACATTCAATAATTTTATGGCCAAATTCCTTACAATAAAAATAGTAACCATAGAAACTGTTTGCATACCTGATGTAAGGTTGTCCTTTCCATTTGTTTTCTTGAGGCAGTCTCTTCAGTGTTTGCATCTTTTGCTTGATTGAATTACTCCTCCTTGTATGAAAATATGCAGCAATGTGTCCCAGCTTGTGGCAGACATAGCAGGTGGCATTCCTCATAGGAGGGAAGAATCTCCTTTGATGGCTTGCAAACTTGAAAAACTTAGGAGTATATGAGCCTTCTTCTGTTGTCTGAGTATTTCTTTCATTCTTTGTTATTCGAGGATTCTTCTGGGTTCTGTCTCCCTCCTTACATGCTTCTTCTTTTGTAGGCATTATTTGAGGTGCTTCATCATTCTTCTTTGCTTTTACAAATATAATTTTTCTGTTTTCCTTTTCTTGGCTTTTACTTGATTCTCCTTCATAGCCTATTCCAGTTTTTATCAAAGGAGATCTTTGAGCATCCAAAATTTCATCCAACTTACCAGAGCTGGTTGTTTGAGAAGAGTTTACATGCACTTTCTGCTGATTACTTTCTAATTTCTTCCTTAGACATACAATTTCTTCTTCTAGCTTCTCTTGTTTTCGAGTTTTATCCTTGATTTCCTGAAGTAACATATCTTCTATCTTCTTGGCTTCTTCAAGCTTTACCTTCAGCTGCATGAGGACTTCTGAATTTTGTTCTTCTTTCACACATTTGAGGAGAATCTCTTTTTGTTTTCTGCATTTTAGTTTGAGTCTTTCAATCTCCTCCAGAGCACTTCTTAACTCCCCCTCAAGGTTGACTTCCCCTTCTTCCTCATCTTTTAGCAAGAGACCTTCAAGATCTTCTATGGCCATCAGTAAAAATTCAGAGGTTCCTTCTTCTCCTGAGGATTCATCTGAGTCTTCAGATGTACTGCTGTCTTGTTGAGCATAGAAGGATTTTCTGCTGAATTTCTTTCCTTTCTGCCAGTTCTTTGATTTATTTTTCTCTGAATCTTGAGCCTGATTTCTTATTTTCTTGTGAGGACACTTAGCAGCATAGTGTCCCACTCTTCCACAGTTAAAGCATTTGAAGGAAAGTTTACCTTTGTATCTACCTGAGCCTCTATCCAGTTTCTTGACAAATTTAGCTTCTTCTTCATCCGAGCAAGAGCATATGTCTTCCCCTTCTTCTTTCTTATTTTCTGTTTTAAAAGTTGCTTCCCTCGTACTTGGCTTCTTCTGTGGGAGCCTCATTTCATAGGCTGTTAGTTTTCCAAGTAGCTGGTTCATGGTCAAGGTCTCCCAATCAGCTGTTTCTTCTATTGCAGACACCTTTGAATTAAATCTGGATGGAAGAGATCTTAGAATTTTTTGTACAATTATACTTTCTGGCACTCTTTCTCCAAGAGCTTTCATATTATTAATAATTTCTGCAGCTTTTAGGAAGAAACTGGCAATGTCTTCATCATCATTTATTCTTAAGTTCTCAAACTGGGCTCTATAGACTTGAAGTTTGGCAGTCTTTACCTTCTTGTCTCCCTCATGTATGTTCTCAAGAGTATCCCATATTTCTTTGGCAGAGTCTTTGTGCATTACTTTAATAAACTCTGCTTCACATAATCCATTCAAGATGGCATTCATGGCTTTTGCATTAGCCACAAAATCTTGTTTTGTTTCTTTCTCTGTGTTAGTTGCCTTTGGGGCATACCCTAAATCCAATGCAGCCCAGACTTCTATTCCTAGAGACATTATGTATGTCCTCATTCTGATTTTCCAGAAAGCATAATTTTCACCAGTGAAGAAAGGGGATTTGTTGGTTGAGCATTCTTCTTTACTAGCCATCTTGGGGACCTAGGATCTCCTTTCAGCTGTTAGACTGGTACTAAGGAACCGACTCTGATACAAATTGTTGAACCTTTAATTAAACTGAGAGGGGGGGGGGGTGAATCAGTTTAATACATTCCTGATCTTTTAAAGCTTTTCATTAAACTTATTTACACCTTCATTACATATCCAATTTAATGTGTGAGTAATCTTAGAATGTAAGCAGAAAGTATTAGTTTAATATAGCAGTAGACTTAATATGAGAGCAGCAGGTATTAAGAAGATGATACATATCAGATCAATACATAAATATCATGCACAGAGACACCAGATATAAGTGGAAACCCATAAAGGGAGAAAACCAAAGGCAAGCTCCAACTCCCTCTCACCACTGTTTTTCTGCAGGCACCAACCTACAGGAGGCTTCAACCTCAGTCAGCTACCACTGACAGCTATCAAGCTGCAACTTGATAGGGAAGCTCTAACTTCCTCAATTTTCAAACTGAATGTTTGCTGATTTTCTTCAGATATCAGCTCTGTTCTGTAGCTTCTCTTTCTGCTCTTATTCTCTTAATCTTCTCTGGTTTATTCTTCTGTATTCTGCATTCTCTATATTTTCTCTCTCTCTCTCTCTATATTACTCAACATGAGCTTATCAAAATTGATATTATATATAGAAATTCTCACATGACTGTTTGTATTTCACAAGGAATCCAAAGTGAACAGTCATGACTCTTTGGCTTCTGTCTTCTTATTCCTTTTTCCAACTCATTTTTAGAATTAATACAATATGTACAAATTTCCATGCTACAGTGGGATTTTGTCTTTTCCTTAGGATACTTGCCTTTGCATCACAAACAATATAAAATTAATTACAACATTTACATTCACATTTTCAGTTACACACTTCAATTTTACTCAGCTCCTTTTCTGGACTTTGGCTTTACTGGATTTGTCTTTTCTGCTGCTGTTGACTGGCTGTTCTGTATATTTTGGTTTACCTCTGTGTCTATTCAACTTTTCGTTGTCTTCTGTATATTTTCAGTTTTCTGTGCTTGTACACATGTCAAATTCATTCTTGTGCATGTTCCTGTTCACCATGATTGTATGTCTGTTGTATACATATATCTGTGTTAAAATATATTTCGACTAGCACTCCTCTCTTTCTATTTTCCCTACTCATTCATCCAAAAACAAAATTCTCCTTTTTGTTTTCTCTTTTATTAAGTTCCCCGTTTATTGTAGTTATATAATTGCTGTATGTGCAGCCGCCCTTTAATCATCCATAAAACAACTCTCAGCGTTTTCAAAAACTGTGGTCAACCCATAATAAAAAGCCCAACTCATAATATTCAATCCGCTGGTTATTAAACCCAAGGTATTATATAGTGAATAAGTTGAACAAATGAAATGCCATCGCATATAACCTTTATAACCTTTAAATAAGTTGAATAAGCTTTATAACCTTTGAATACGATGAATAATTTAAATGACCTTTATAACCTTTATAACAATCCCGATGCGTATTATAATATGTACAAGGTCCGTGGAGCCCACTCGTTAATGCAATTTTCCAATCGACGGTTGATATCGTATCTTTGGCTCCGGGCCCACAAATATATAAATAGACCAATCAAACGCTCGTATCGTACCTTTGTTAACCCACGCGCCCATCCGACGGTTGGTATTACGTTGCCCGATCCAACGTATATCGCTCGATCAACATGCACAAATAATAACGCGCGATGACGCTCCGTACTCATGTTATCCTCTGCACACCTTGGTTAAACTCCGGGCATGTTCAACGCACGATCGCCGTTCGATGGCCCATTTCCAAATCAACAGCTCCTGTCCATTTCGTGTGGCTTCCAACGCAGAATGTTAACGCGCGATGGCGTAGTTTAACAAGTGGTTTTGGAATGGGTCCACAGGCCACGTGTCGATTCCTGTATGGAATCGCTCCTCCTCTGGGCAATACCACTTATGGTCAATAGGAGGTGGGATGAATTCTACTTACGGCCTTTACTGTTCACTCTAAACCACGTCACTGTTCCTCTCGCAAGGTTCCGTTCTCCACTCCAGGTTCCGGTCCAACACTTTTACTCCGGGTTCCGGTCTTTTATAAGTGGCCCTACAATATGTATAACACACAGCTCCATTACCACTACACATTTAACTCTGGTTCCACCTCTATTTAGTTTAACATCGTCGTGTTTTTGCTCCGTTAGTGTTATGGATAACTTCACTGTATTATCGCCAACCATCAACACAGTTCACAGACTTTGTTTATATATATATAAATAACGCTCGGCTTGGAATTTTTATAATGGCTCTGCTCTGGCACTGCCTCTGCTGCTTTTGTCGTTATGCCTCTGCCTCTGATAATGGTTCTGTCTCTTATTATATTCGCTTCCTCTGCCTCTGCATGTCTCCTTTATTTCCTCCATTTGATTCTTTGATGTCTTCATTGCCATGATAACAGCTCTGTCTCTGTAGCTATTTGTCTTATGCTCTCTCTTTTATTTCATCTGCTCCTTGACTGATGCTACTCCTTAATTCTCCTTTTGCTGCCTTTGCTTCTTTAAATGAACTTGTCTCTATTGCTCGACCCTCTCTACATCTTACTGCTTTGCTGATTTCTTTGCCTTGTTGCTGCCTCAGGTGTTCCTCCTTTGCCATCTCTTTTGCCATCAATGACAACATTTCCAACACAACATAGGTAAGAAACTTCTTAGGTTGATAGATCGTCTGAGACGTGGAATTAGATACTCCCACTTTTTCCTATACACCCTACAATTTTTGACTAAGCCATATTAAATTATTGGCTACACTAGTAAGTAATGAGGTTTTTGTTCCTTGACAAGAATCTTGATGATCTCCCTTTGATTTATTTTCAATTTTAGAATAGAATATGTAACAAGATTTTCGCATTCATTAATCACTATAGGATGTTTCTATGATTTTGAGGACCATTCATCCTCATCAAAATTCATATCCTCACTCACTAATGTCTTCAGTTTCACTTTAATTTAGATCATGTAGGCTTTGGATGTCTTACTCTATCCAACAAAGATCGCCTTCATGTTCAAGAGTTCAAGATTAGTTCTTTTCTCATCATGAATATGATAAAATTTGGACAAAAAAAAAAGAAAAAAAAATGTAATAATTGTGGCTTCTCACCGACAAAATATTTCTTTGGTGTTTTGTCCTTCAAGATCCTGTGAAGAAATTGGTTCAAGATATAAAAAATTCTATTAAAATATTTTTCTTAAAGATACATGGGTAAATCCATGTCCTGGATCATGGTTTCATATATCTAAATGATGGATTTGTTACTCTACAACCCCGTTCTTAGTGCCCTCTTGATCCTTATTTCCCTGCAAAAGGTATCAAAGTCCTTGGACAAGGTTATAGTCCACTAGATCCGTCTCTCTCCTAACTTCCAAGGTTGGGCATGTAAAGCAATTTGGATTAGGAAAATATTTCATATATGAAATTTCATTAGGATAAGAATAGTATTTTTTGTGATAATGAGGGATTTATCAAGCTGGAAAAAATAACTTCCTTTAATATTAATCAATTGCATTGAGGTGCACATATTACAAAACTCTAGGTTTTTATTTTATTTTTGGTCAAAAGCAGGGGAAACACTTCCCCACTATAACATGGGGAAGAGAATTTTCAAACATAGTGGACCATTGTCTAAGCTGCATCATTTGAGGGGTTTCTATGCCCATACTATAACATGGGTGAGAGCATTTTCAAACAAAATGGAGCATTGTCTAAGCTGCTGCATTTGAGGGGTTTCTATGCCCATATAAAATTCAGTTGGACATGAATTTTGTATTGTCCTCTTGGCCTCATCATGGGCCCATAGTAATACAATGGAGTGTGTTTTTCAGGGTTTGAACCCAAGTCATCATATGCACTCCCTCTTATTGGTAGACCATTTTTTCTTGTAGCTCATGTTGATGGCCAAAATCCCTCTTAAGGGTGCCACTAACATTGCATCTAGCCAAACCATATAGTCCTAGTCAACCTCTATGCCTATAGGGAATAGAAGCTTGGTCTTTGGCATGGAAATTGATCCAACTTACCAATATACCAAGCCCTATGTAGGATAAATTTTGATGTTGAGAAATCACCAAAGGGAGCTACTGATGTTGGAAGCTAGCCAATGGGGATAAACCTAGCCACTTTTGTGCCAAATAGGAAATAAAACATTAGTCCCTAGCATGGTATATATTCTTAGATTACACTATAACAACACTAATCGTATAATTTTTTTATTAGTAGGAATGAAAACGATGTGATTTTTAAGGAGAGTCTGGCTTTAATGTCATGAAAAATGTTCTTATTGATTTCCCTAATGTGTGATTTTTTCTAAACTGGCTCCTTAAATTCTGATGACTATAAGCACTAAAGGATATACGTAATGCCTGGGAATCTTGTTAAATATTTAAGTGAGAATATTAGCAACTAGCTATAATTTCTTGATTTGTATCGATAGTGAATTGAAGGAATTTTGACACTGTCAAATTTGACTTCACCTGTTGATTTTGGAAATGAACCACTCATGTACACATGATGTTATGGGTTTTGTAACTTTTTTGTAAAATACCAAAGTAAGAAGTTGGACTAAGGTAAGAATGAATCAAGATGATAAGAGGAAGGAAAATTCAATTGGGTTTTGGCACATGTAGAAATGGAGAAATCTTGTCTGGAATATGAGTGGTGTATCATTTTGTAGTTTTCAGAAGAAGGAAAATTCAACCGGGTTCTGGCACATGTAGAAATGGAGAAATATTTTCTGGAATATGAGCAGTGTATCATGTGTTGTTTTTATGATTAACTTCCAGATTATCATCTAGAGGATCAATGGAAGAAGGAAGGAGTCTAAGGATAGATGCAAGGTAACAAGGTTGTTTTAGATATTTGTGTAATAAAGAAGGGAAAAGAAGCACCTAAAAGGCAACCTTATGCTCTCAAGGAAATGTGCTGGTAAGAGTAGATAAATAATCCAGGTTGGAAAGAGCAAATAACCAATAAGGACATAGTTAAATATTTGCTCCATCAATCATACTGCAATAGATAAAAGACTAAGGAAGAAAGAGGATTTATGTATTTTGGATGGTTGGAAAAAATTCTCATTGTAGCATTTTCTTGGTTAAGAAGAAAGGACTATAAGAAGGTTCTTGTACAATAATTTCTTACAATTTGTTAATACCATTGCTGAAAATGCATTTGAATTTCATGTGTGTCAGGGAAGAGTTCAAAAATCCGCTTCCTTACGTAGTTAGAGAGGAAAATGCTAAGTCTTTTTAAAATCAACGATATGTCTGCTGCACAGTGAGAAACTGGATAGAGACAATTAATATTTAACTTTGAGTAACTTATGCTTGACTAGCTGAAAAGTATTGGATTTTTTTTCTCATGACCTTCAGTACAAAGTCTCATAATCAACTGGATGAAAAATCAAGTCTATCTTTCAAGTGTTTGAACCAAGACTATATCAATGATATTATAGTAATAAAAGAATTAATTTCATTCTATAGAAAGATAGCACAGTAGCAACATACTTGAATTTTTGGTGTGCTTCAAACAACCTGGTCCTCAAGATAGGATTCTAGGTTGTTTGCAAATTTTAATTGGCGAAGTTGGCTCTAATTTTAGAACTTTTTTGGCTCTATCGCAGGTATCATTTTGCACCAATTCTCCGCCAGACCCTTTTAATTAGACTCGGTAAAGGAGTCTTGTTTTACTCATCGTTCATATGAGTAAATATGCATCTGAAATATGGCCACTTTTTCCAATAAAAAACTAAAAATGACTACAGCTAGCATATCCACTAGTGAAGATGCAGATGGACTGTAACTCAAAGCCCCCATAGGGTGGTAATATTTGCAAGTTGGTCCATATTTGAAAAATCCTTGACAAGCATAGAAAGAACATGTTTGGGTTCCTGAATGCACTGGTAAGCCAAGAGGGCTGAGAGTACAGTTACATGTTGAATCATATTTACAGTACCATGTTCTCATGTAGAATTGATATTTTGGTTGACCATGTCTCTCCAGAAACATATGCTCCATTTGTGTATTGGTTGATGGAATCCCCATATAGCCCGATCAAGATGAATATGAAGTTGGTGCCCCCTGAATACTAGGGTTCATTCCATCTGTTTGGTACCTATGGCCATAGAATAAACCAATACCAAGTGCTTGTTTCCCCACATTACGAGAAGCTATAGAACCCACTTGGCATCATTCCATGGGGAATCACTAAAGGTCAGATGCGGGCTCGCGAGGTCAAGGGATCTGAGTGATAATCACTTGAATGACATTTTTATTGCATTCATTGGAAACATCAATGGGCTACATTACTTAGACCTTTGCAATAACAAATTCCATGCAGTATTTCCATTCAGCAAAGATTTTGTAAAGAAACTAAACACCTTCAAAGTGGGGGCCAACCCTGACCTTTTTTTGTGTCCATACTTTCCTCAAAAATATGAGGCGGTGCACAGCCCTGTGACAGTAAAGGGAGGAGATACAAAGGAAATGTAGATTCACCTGCATATGCTCCTAATGAATTTTCTGGATGCCTAGAGCCTTCTGCTGAGGTGGAGCAGCAACAACACCATAAAAGAAAAGGTCCTAAAACAATTTTGTTTTCTGTCTCACGAGGTTGAGGGATACACGCAATGGCTATCACATGGGATCTTTCAATTCACAAGATAAGATCAACATTCTATATACCCCCTCCACCCCTTGGAACCATAAGCCACCCCTTATAAATCGACATACACCCATATCAAATTGTTTAATGTCTCGCGAGGTCGAGGGATACATGCAATGGCTATCACGCGAGATCTTTCAATTCACAAGACAAGATCAACAACCTATATACCCCATCATTTGGAGCCATAAGCCACCCTTGAAAAATCAACATACGCCCAAATCACCAAGACTTCAAGTGACACAGACCATCCATGCTCCTCATTGACACATCATGGAACTATATGGTCACAATCCCCATATGCATGTCCCATATCACCTGCTTCACATGCATGCTCCTAGAAACCTACATGCGACAAACTACCAAGAGGTTTTGAATCCAAAGGCGGGATATGATGTTTAAAATGGCAGAAAACTACCAATCTAAAGGCGGGATAGGATTTCTACCGTCCGATCATGTCATCCATGCATTTGAATTTGAGTCAAATAGATTTTCAAAGAATTTGGAATATTTTACATATTTTTGTTATTTAAGCTGAATACAATTTTTTAGTTGGAAAAGTAAACAGACACATAAAATAATGATGTTAAATGAGGTCATAGAGCAAAACAAAAATGCACCATTATCTAGTTGATGTGTCAAATTGTATCTTGGAAGTATTGTGAGAGTCCTGAGCTTCGCAAATGGAGAGAACTTAAGAGGGAAAATGAATGAACCTAAATGTGTGGGATAATAATGGTTTATCTCAATACTCTGACTCACATTAAATTGATATAAATTAATATTATACATAAATCATTGATAAATTAAGTAATATTTATTACTAAATTGGGATTTTATATAAATAAATTAATTAATTATTAATGTTGATGTAAATTTATAATTTTATAGTGATTTTTAATATATTTTTGTTAAAGAGAATTATTGTTGTATCAATATTTTTATTAACTCTTCTATTATTATATTTTAATCCGCTTTAAACATGTTCAAAATATGCTTTCACCTTCATATGTGGAGGCTATCTACTTGCATATTCAAAGAGTTTTGATGTAGATTTTTCCTTAAAAAAATGACTGTTGTGATTGTGATGGTGAGAAGGTACTCTATAAATAGAGTTAAGGGTATTTATAATAAAGAGGAGATTCTTTCCCATTATCTAATAATAATATTTGAGAGAATGGATATGCATTCCCTAATTATCACATAAACAAGAGGTTAATCTTGCATTTATTTATTTTATCTCCATTGGGGTTCACTAAACAAGGGGAATACCTACTCCTATGTGACTTTGATTGTCTCTCCCTCTTAAAGGATTGCCAAACATTAAGAATTGAATCTTCATTACTTTAAATATGTAGTCTTGTCGAATATACCAAAAACATAGTAGGATTCTTTCATTGCGGACAAAATCAAGTACATGTCCGAGTGAAGTGTTCCTTTATGGATCATTAACAAGTTCATAAATAACTACAAGCAAATGTTTCAATCTATATATTTAATGATCTTTAGTAATCATCTAAAGAGTTCAAGAATCAAATAAATTCAAACCTAAGTTCTAAGTATATGGTAAGCTTGTACTTTAGAGGTTCTATTATTGTAAAATTTGATAACTATGGAAGTTGTGGTAAGGTCTTCAAGGAGGGACTATCATTTTGGGGCAAAGCTAGCCTCTTTTTAAAGGATAGTTTCTAAAATTAAATCCATCTTCAATGTTTTTCTCTTCAACACCACTCTAGATTTGAATATTGAATCTCCCCCTACTATTTTTTAATGAGAAAGTATTTCAAAAGCCAACATAAATATATTAGGGACTTATAACAAGATACAAACTAAGCAAGGAAGTTAATTATACAAGTGCTAAAATTTGCATTGAAGTTGACTTGAGAAAAGGTATAGCAGTGCATATTTAATTAAATATTGGTGATTTTAACAACCCATCTATTAGATTACAATAATGATACTTTATGTGTATCTATGTGCAAAGACAATATACTCGAAAGGCATCTTCCCAACCACAATATGATTATAAGAAAAATGAAAAAATAACAAGCTAATGGGTGGTAGGATTGAATAAAGAATCAAAGAGCAAGAAAGAAGAGGCGTCCAAGTTTAGACCCAAACTTGATCATGCGTCCATGCCAAAATATTATGGGAAAAACATGAACCAACATGAATGAGATATTATGGATTTCAAAGAGAATTCATGTTATTCAATCCAATGGATGCAAGGCAATTGGTGCTAATTGAGCATCCCTGACCTCTAAATCAATTGGTTGAAAGCAAGAAATCCAAAAGAGAAATTCAAAGAAAGGAATATCCATCTATGTAGACATCTACAATGGATAAAATCAAAAGTACAAGGTATTTCCATGTAGACAACCTAGGTTCAAACTCTAGCAAGTTGTGTAGGGCCTTTGAATCCCCTATCTCTTATAAGTTTAGATTGTTGAAGTGACACAATTAAAATTACTAACATAAAAAACAAATTTGTATTATTGTAGTACTTGTTAAGTAGTCATATTTTTTTCCTAAACTAAATTAGTCATTCATGTTAGTCATTTTTAGTTGTACTACTTATTAGATAGTTATATATTTTAACTCAAAACTAAATTAGTCATTTATGTTAGTCAGTTTTAGTTAGGTCGCTTGATATTGCTCATTTTTGGTAGTATTTCACTTGTAAAAGTTGTGGTGACTAACCTTTTTAGTCACCTAGTCACTAATTTCTCATTTTCTACTAGTGAGATTTTGACAGAGTCATGGACTAGTTTAGAAAAAATGCTCAAGACTGCTCTCAGGAAAGTAGCTAGGGCATTGCACAACCCAAAGGGAAGGAATCTAAAAGTGAATGTGCCACAGGGACATGTGAAAGTAGTCTTGTCCTGGTCCTTAGTGCTATTTGGATGTGGTTATACCCACTAAACCCATATAGGAAAGAAAATAACTTCTTCCTTGCAAGGCCACCCACGACTTGATTTATAAAGGGCAAAGGGAAATGGTACTTCTTAGTAGGTTTTTTTAGTTCCCTTTATTCAACATAGATTCACCATTTTCCATTCTTATTTGCGACTAGGACAAGAGGAGACACCCACTCACTGTCAGATATGGGATAGATGAAACCTGCATCCAATAATTTATGCAGTTCTTCTTTCACTATGTCCTTTAGACCTGGGTTCATCATCCTTTGGGGTTGGCGCACAGGATTTCATACTTCTTTAATGTAGATATGATGTGGGCACACTGAGGTATGCACCCCTTTCATTTCTTTGTAGTCCAAATAAAATGCATCAAGGTTTTCTTTCAAGAGTTGGCATAACTGTTCTTCTTCTTTGGCTGAGAGGGATGAGTTAATCTTCAGAGATTTTGATGGGCTAAATTCCACATCCTTGGTGGTTTTAGAGGTTGAATCAACTGAGTGCAACTCCATCCAAGGGTGGATTTCATACTCTTTGACTAGGTCATCGAGTGGAATGTCATTGGGGGGCTAGTTTTGATTGATGTGGTCGATGAGCTCATCCTCATAAGGTTTCCCCCTCTAAGAAAAACATCTATGGTAAAATGGGGTACGACATAGTGTTCTATACTTCATCTTCTTCTTCTTCATCCTCCAACCACAAAGGTAGGTCATGGTCAATGGAAGGATGGGTAGGAGGATATAACACCAGCTTTTTAGACAAGGGACCACTCTTTATAGTCAGTGTTTATGGCCCGAAAGCTGATATAAGCATTGTCAGTGGCTAACCAAGGTCTTCCTAAAATGAGAGGATATCTATTAAACTTGGTTTTCGGTTGGAGGACCATGAAATCTGTAGGGTACTCCCAAGAGTCGATTGAAACCATAACATCCTCAACAATACCGTCCGGAGCTACTGTGGATTGGTTTGCAAGTTGCAGAACCGTTGTGGTTTTCCTCAAAGTCCCTTGGAGGTTGAGATTGAGCATAGTTTCCTTGGTAATTACATTCATGGTAACTCCGAGATCAATAAGAGTATTGGGGACTATGACACCATCGATGTGTACATCTACTACTGGACTACCAGGGTCCAGGAACTTCAGGAAGATCACCCTTCCCAACATTAATTCGAGCAATTGTCCCACTACATTGATGGTGGGGGTATCTTTCTTCTTTCTCCCAGGTTTCTTAAAGCAGTTTTCCTTGATGAGCCTGTTGTAAATAGGAACATCCTTAATGGCATGGAGAAGGGGGTATTTTCACACACAATTTTTGTAGTTCTCCCAGAAGTTCAGTCTCCTCTGGGGTGTGCTGACTAGAGTGGATCAAGCGCTCAGGAAAAGGAGGTTGTTGGATTTGAGTGTTACTCTCTTCCTTTTCATCCTTAACCTCTTTAGATGTATATGGAGGATGATTGTACGGGATTACTCTTCCTGACCTGAGATTGATCTCATGTATCTCCACAACATAAGCTAGATAGGATGTCTCTCCATTGTAAACCTGTTGTGTCTTCTTGTTGTTCGTGTTCAGATTGGGCTAGGCAGGCATCTGAGGCAGCTTAGGTGGAGAAAAACGGGTGAGCGAAGGTTGAGTTTGGTGTGGAGGCAGTAAATAAGGTGGTTGATTATGTTGGGGCCTCCACCCTTATGATGGGTTTCTCCACTGAGGTGGTTGAGGAACATATTTTTGGAATGGTTGGTTCACAGAATAAGGGTGATATAGAGGTTTTTAAGGCCAACTAGGAGGTGTATGCCATGATGGAGGAGTGTAGGTGTACTAAGACTGCATAGGTGCATTCTTATTGGTATGATATTAGGAGTAAGGTGCACCTTTCATACCCTAATAATATGACTGAGGCCCTTGAGGCCTTCTCTGATTTATGAAACAGAGTTTCTCGGGTCCTACTTCCCCACCTTGATATACAACTTTGAACCCAGGTAAGGAGGGGCACTTATCTGTGGCATGATTATCTTCACAGAGTAAGAAAACCTCTATGAAATTTAGTGGGCATTCATTCCGAGGGTGTTTTATAGTACATCTAGGGCAGAAGATAGACAAGGCCCTTTCTGATTCCTCTTGCTTCCTCTTGATCTTCATTGTGTCCATTTGCAAAGCAAAGGTGTGTAGAATCTCACTTTTGAAGTCCTACAACATATTTCCAATCTCATGCTTGATGGAGGTGGAAGAGGAAGGGTTTATGGTCATGCTTTGACTAGATCTACTTTTCTTCCTAGTTGCCCTAGAGTGGTTCCTAAGGACAGTTTTGATGTCCTCATAAAGCAGCTAGTATATATCTCCTCCTGATAGTATATTAAGGGTTTATATCACCTCCTCCTTGATCCCTCAGATAAGTACCAGTTTAATTGATCTGGGATCAAGGGTGTAGTTGGATATTCTATAGTTTAGATGGAATATTTCTTCATAATATTCTATTAATCAGGTCCTAGAGTCATCCTAACTATTTCCTCTTTGGTTTCCTTGGATCTACAATAGTCCCTGTAATTGTTGTTAAAGGAATCTTGAATTTGTGACCAGGTAGTGATGTTGTTCCCAGGCAAACCCATAAACTAGCACAAGGTTGCATCCTTAAGGGTGGATGGGAACAGTTTCAACTTTTGGAATTTTGAGGCATAGTCCTAGGTCCTGTAGAGAACAACAAATTCGAACATGAAGGTGTCAGGATCCTCAGAGGTAAGTCCATGGAAATGTGGATGATCTGGATTTATGCAGGAACATAATGAAATATAGAAATACACATAAAAGGATAGATGCAGCAGAAATAAAAATTCATTTCATTAATAACAAATAACTGAAATATGCTTACAGACATAATGGAAATAAACTAGCTAGGGCACTCGTAGCTTATCTCCAAGAAGATATGTGGCAGCTACATGCTTTTGAACTGTGTTACAATGAGGCTCAAGGGCCTATTTATTATTGAGAAATAATGGATAACCCTAAACAACCTACCATAGGAGATGAAGCACCAAAACTATGGGCCTCGTTTGAGTAAATTGGTACATCAATTTTCCTAGGGATGCAACTTTGGCATACAATATATGTTTGACGTGCACAATACATCGCTAGAAATATCTATCTGAGGAATACAAATTTTTATGTGAGAAAAATCAAAATAGTTTCCATGTCACTCCCAGTTTTTCAAAAAAAATGTCGTTTAGGGCCTCAAAACGACTCCGGAAGTTTAGGACCCGAAAAAATACTAAAAATAATAAATTGTGCTACAATTAAGGAAACTGAAAAACTGAAAGAAACGATGGTGGGGCCCCAAGTGGAATAGGTGGGTGGCCACCAATATCCACCTAGATGATTCCTTCCCCCTTAGGATGCAATGGTCCGCATTGCATTGAGTTCCTCCATAAGATGAGGAAACTTCTGCTGAACTTGGTCCCTGGTGAACCATTTGCCTTACTGTAGGAGTTGGTCAGCTTTGAAAACCTGATACAGTTGGATCTTCTACTGGCGAGTGTTCTTGATTTGCATGTCCATGATATGATCTGTGGTGGATTGTTCCATACAGTCTAGGTTTAACTCTGTTGATGTGAGTTGTTATGCAATGTAGAAGGTGTCTAATAGAGGTGGGAATTAGGGTCGAAGGAAGTCCACATTGAAAAATGGCTGTAGACCAAGGAATCATGGAATACTGAGCTTGAAGGCATTGGCCCCTACAACCTTGGTGATGGTGTATGACCCATATCAGAGCGAGCGTAGCTTGCGGTGGGGTCCAGCGAGGCGTTCCTTTTGAAAATGTAGCCACACTTTGTCACCCACCTGGAAGTTGTGTGGCACCCGATGTTGATCATGTCATTTATTGTACTTAGCATTGGTTATGTCCAATCTGTCATGAACCTATTGGTGGATGTGATGAATGCACTCAATGAAGTTTTTCACCTTGTCAGCTTCAGACTGTACATGACTTGAATCAGCCTGAGTATTTGCAAATGGCATGGCTACGTCAAAGGGACATAGTGGTTGTAATCTCAAGGCCACCTAAAAGGGACTGTGGCTAGTTGAGTTGTGGAGAACCCAATTATAATTGTGTTGTACATAGGGAAGGCTCTCATCCCATGTGTGTGGATTCTTTGAATTGTACATGCAAAGAATGTGTATGATCATCCTATTGGCAACCTCTGTCTAGCCATTAGTTTGGGGATGCAAAGTTGTGGACTTGGTGAGATTGGTGTCTAGCATTGACCAGAGGTTGGACCAAAATTTTCTGACGAACCTGCTGTCCCGATCTGAGATGATAGACTCTGGGATCCCATAGTGCACCCACACTCATTCAAAGAAGAGTTTAGTAGTGACTTCTGTTGTGATATTATTCTTGTAGGCCGCCATAATGCCCATCTTTGAGAATCTGTCGATGACCACAGAAACACAGTCATTTCCATGCTTAGTAGAAGGAAATCCCAACATCTAATCCATGGAGATGGATTCCCAAGGTCGACTAGGACTAGGAAACAGAGTATAGAGGCTTTGATTCTTGATGGTAATTTTGGCAATAATGCAAGCAGTGCAGGATCTAATGTACTTCCTGACATCCTATCGAAGGTTCGGCCAATAGAAATACTTCTGCAGAATTGCCACTGCTTTCTCGACCCCGAAATGCCCAGCGACTGGACTGAAGTGCGCTTCCAAAATCATCTTCGTATGCTCACTTGAAGGAAGAAAAAGGTGTCCCAGGTGACATAGCAGTGCATCCTGGAGGTGAAAATTTGGAACTTGCTTAACCTCTAGGAGTGTCTTGTATGTGTGGTCAAATTCTAGATCTCTCTTATAGAGAAGCGGCCAATCAGAAGTCTCGTGCCCACAAGAGCTAAGAACGGTGGTTAGCGCCACGATCGGTGGTTGAATTAGGCAGTATGAAACATTATTGGTGATGCCCTTCTTGTACTTGATCTTTAAATGAAACTGTTGCAGATATGTGGACCACTTTTGATGGCGATCGTTCTGCAACTTCCCTTGCGTCTATATGAACTGCAGGGGTCAGTGGTCTATGTAGATGACCGTTCCCTTCTCCAAAATTTAATGCTTCCATTGATGGCAAGCCCGCAAAATGGAATACATTTCTTTGTCATAAGTGGGATACTTGCAGACTGTATCAGATAATGTCTCACTGTTATATGACACTGGACGCCCCTGTTGAGTAAGAACTGCCCCAATAGCATAATCAAAGGTATTCGTCTTGATCTCAAATGGTTATTGCAAGTATGGTAATGAGATCACTGGGGAAAAGCAAAGGCAATGTTTCAATTCTACGAACGCCTTCTGTTGAGATTTCGACCAAAATAAATTTTCTTTTGCTCCTCCCTTGGTGACTTGACTCAAGGGCCAAGTGATATGAGAGAATCCCAACACGAAACTGCAGTAGAAATTAGCAAGACCTAGAAAGTTGTGAAACTCTGTTAGAGTGGTTGGGGCTGGCTAATCCCGAATGACTTGGATCTTGGTTGGATCCACATGTGCCCCCCGCTCATAAATAATGGATCCTGGATACTAAACCTCGGTCATGCCAAAAGTGCACTTCTCCAAATTGGAACACAACTTGTGTTGCCGCAATGTTTGGAGGACCTGTCAGATGTGGTGGAGGTGCTCCTCCCAAGTCTGGATGAATATCGGGATTTCATCCAGGTACACTACTACAAATGAGTTGGTGAATGACTGCAGTATGTCGTCCATCAGCCTCATGAAGGTTTTGGGAGCATTTGTCAACCCAAAAGGCATGACCAACCATTTGAAAAGGCCCTCCTTGGCTTTGAAGGCAGTCTTCCACACATTGAAGGGTTCGATTGGTACCTGGTGATACCTAGATTTCAAGTTGATGTTGCTGAAATATTTCACCCCTTTGAGTTGGTCTAGAAGGTCATCAATCCGTGGGATCGGGTACCTATTCCAAAAATTGATCTTGTTCAGTGCCTGATAGTTAATACAAAGTCTCCAAGTCCCATCCTTCTTCTGCACCAACACAATCGGGCTCCCACAGGGCGATGAACTCGGCCGGATGTGACCTTTCTGCAACAGATCCTGAATGCCTCTTGATTTCATCATTCTCCAAAACAGAGCGCTGATAGATTGGTCCATTGGGAAACGACGCACCTAGGGTCAGATAAATGGGATGCTTGACCTGACAGTGTAGAGGTACCCCTGCGGGTGAGGTGAAGATGTCCCCGTACTCCTCCACGACCTTGTTCATTTTTTTTTGTCTTGCAGAGGAGCCCTATCTGGAGGTCGTGACCATAATCTCCTTATTTCCCTGAGGGTGGATCATTAGGAAAAAAAATTTCCTAGTTTTGGAAATGAGCTTACTGCATTGATTTGCAGTAACCAGAGAGATAGCGACAAGTGGTGGTACCTCTGGTATCCTATACAACTTATTTTCCAAAGTAACAATAACAACACGAGGCCGGGACCCATACACAAAATGTCACTTCCACAAGTATGGCTGGCCTAATAATACATCACAAATATCAAGAGGATAAATGTCACATAATACCTCATCCGTGAAGGGCTTTATGTTGTAGGGAAGGCGACACTATTGGCTGACGCAGAGATCCCGTCCTTAGTGAATCTACCCGATGGTGTACGACTATGGGTGTGTTATGGTCGACAAGCCCAACCGTTTCACGACCTCTGCTAAAATGAGGTTCTTTTGGCCCCCACTATCGATAATGAACTATAGGGGGGAACCCTTTACCCACATCTAGGAGTGGAAGAGATGCTCCTCCTCCTCAAGATCTTTCGGTTCCTCCTTCTGGATCTTCGTGGTGGCATCAGTGGCATTGGTTTCCACATCGATAATCTGATTCCCTTTTTCATTCCCCTTGTTGGGTTCTGATTCAGAGTCGGAGCATGCATCTAATTCAAAATTCTTCATCTCGGCTACCAGTGACTGCTTCACCTGACACTCGTGTTGTGAGTGGAGCTCTTATGGAACTCACACCACTTTCCCGTGTCCTTCTTCGGCTTTGCTGTGTTTTTCTTTTCTTGGAGCTTTGGCAGGTTGTCTTGGGCTGCCATGCCTTGGCTTTGTCCTTTGTTTTGTAGTTTGGGGGCACCTTTCGCTTTCTTTTGATTCGTAGATCCAAAGTCTCGCTTCTTCTATTTGAATTTCTGCTCAATATTGGTAGCATACCGGCATGTCATACCAAGAGAGGAGATGCCGAGGAACTCCATTTCCTCCTAAATGTATCTATGCAGACAACGCGGTACTTCAAGACCAGTTTTTTCTTAGAATCTTTGATACCCAACTTTGTGTGCAGGGTATGGAACAGATTCATCATCTCATGCACATCTTGATCCCTTTGCTGCTGCAGCGTAGTCCATTGGATATACTTTTCCTCATAGCTCCCCATGGGTTGATACTGTTCCTTGCTGGCATCTCGGAAATAATTCCAAGCGGGTACGACCAAGAACAGAGAGGGTTCCCAATGGTACCAATCTCGGTAGCACTATACCGTTCGTCGTTTCCCATCTCAATATGCATCTGGAGATATTTCTCCTCCAAGTCACTGAAAATTTCCTTATCTCTCGTCATGTGAAAGGAAGCACCACTATCCAAATAACACACCGATCCCAATGCACTTGACACCATGCATGCAATCAAGGAGAAGTCAAGCTCAAATTGCAAGGCAAGGGCCTCATCAGCTGCAGATCTAGCAACCTTATTGTTCTTCTTCTTTTATGGACAGTTAGTAGAAAAATGGCCATGTTCGTGACAGTGAAAACACTTCACCTTGGAAATGTCTTGCTTCTTCCCTTTAGACTCATATTTAGAATGGAATATCTTCCCCTTCCCCTTATTCACCTTGGCAGCCAAAGAAAAATCCTCTTCATCATCATGCTTTGATGAAGAGCCATCTCTGGTGTTCCACCTGAACTCCTCCTACACCAGATTCGACCATAGTCGTTCCCAATCCAGAAATTTTTCCCGTCCATTGACAGAGTCTTCATAATTGTGCCAACTCTTAGGAAGTCCTAGGAGAGCCAAACTCACCAAATCATCATCAGTGACTGTTATTCAACCCACACTCCCCATTTCATCATGACATTGGACAAACTTCATGAGATACCTTGGAATGGTGTTGCCCTTTTCCATCTTGATCTTCCTAAGTTTATCTTTGAGCGCCAATTTCCTATGGTTGCTGCTGCTTTGGAATAGATCCGTCAAAGCGTTCCACATAGCATATGGTGTGTCTTTCCCATCGAATCTTGAGACAATGTGGTCTTGTACTCCCTCCAACAGGATCCTAATTGCCTTTTCCACTTTCTTTTTCCATGCATCAAGATTGGTAGCATCTGCCTTAGGAACATCTTTTTCAATGAATTCCTTCAAGCCATTGTCTTCGAGTACTGTCTCCATCCTATCCTTCCAAGCAATGTAGTTTGAGCTGCCCTCGAGTGCATACTCTAACCTCAAGCCATTGAAAAACATTTCGATCTTGAATCAACTGTAGCACCAAGAAAGTCTTTCTGCAAATTCAAATTCTATCCAGTCACAAACACAGCTCCTACTTCACTTGTGCAATTTCCTGTGCTCTGATACCATGTAGAAATTATACAATATGCATCTATATCTTGGATTCACCCGATCTAACAATTTGATAATGTTAAATACTGAATCTCTTCTACAAATATTTGTGGAATTAAAAACACAATTGCCACTCACATGAAAATCAAGAAAGATGAATCACACACAACACATATAATTTCCCAGGGAAAGCTTTAGCTAAAAACCCCACTATATTCTATTGTATACTATATCATGGATCATGAAAAAATTACATACACAAATATTCTCACAAAAGCCCTCAGTACATCAAATAATTTTCTCACACTGTCATACAAAATTTGGCAAATCCGTTAGCCAATTTACTGTCTCCAGACAACCTGCCTTCATTGCACAATCCCTGAATTGATGTAATCCTTCCTGCCTGGACTGCGCAAGTATCATGGGCACATCCAATGTGTGTTTTCTTGTTTGTGTGCAAGTAGACAATGTCACAACTGATATTCAACTTCCCTTTCAACTAGAACTCAACTGGGTCTCCACTGGATCTGACATGCATACAACTAATATTAGTAAATCCTCAGTTTCATGTGAGATCACTGATTGTGAATTAATTAATATTTAATTGACTAGATCTCTCACTAGTGTATATTCAGTTAAAACTAGCACAACTGAGGTTGACTCACTTAATTGAGTTAAACTATTTACAACTTGCACAAAATCATGCACCACTGCACTTCGAACTCTGTTACAACTAGAATCACTTAGTTACAACTAGAATTACTCTGCATGTCCCACCAACCAACCTCTAACTTGAAATTCACTTAGCTAACTGATTTTTCCACTTCATTTAACTATTTCAATTCTACATTGAGAATATATTACAATTTAATGTCCATATAAATTAAGGGATAATGAAAATATACATGCACCTAAAAAAATCCTGTGGGCCCCACCCTAGTGTAGGTGCTTAATTTTTACTAGGATCATGGGTGCCAAAAATTTCTTGTTGAATCTCAACAAGAGAGGGAGGCTTTAACACACAACTTTAAATTTTTATATGCTACTATACTAAGACCTACAAGAGTCTAAATACAACAACATGAAATGGAGGCAAAATAAACATAACAAGATGAAATGTAAGAAAACTAACTACAACACATGAAATAAACTAACCACAATGGCATGGAAAGGAAACACAAATACATAAGAGAGACTGAGGCCAATGGATGGGGCCCTAACCCACAAGCTCAACTCTCTAAAACTAAATCAGTGAAGGAGAAAATGAATACTCATTTTATTGCATAACCAATCTCATTACATAGCATATGAAAGTCACACATTTCTATTACATGAGCTAAGATTTCTCTATCTATCTCCAAAAAATGAATCCTAATGAGCTCTTGCTCTGCCCTATTTATCCTAAAGGGTAGCTACCAACAAATCCCTAAAAATTAGGTGATTTTTCCCCTTGGAGTTAGAGAGAAGTGGAGCTTTGATTCCCTTAATATTCCACTTGCTTGGCTGCATTTGATTTCAAGTTGTTGGAGGAGAATATCAAGGATCCCTTGGCCACCTTTAGGAGTTAAGGAGGTGGTAAAACCCCCCTTGTTGTCTACTTTGAGCTTTGATTGCACAATCTTCAGCAAAAATGTCATATCTTCGTGATTATCCCGTATTTGAACCATATTAGGCATTTGAAGTATGACAACCCTTAATTCACCATCTACACTAAGCAACATATGACCATAATGGAGTTAAATGTGAGAAAGTGAGAATAATAAGGCTAAAAATGTGACAATTAACCCCTAAAAGATACCTAATGATGGTGCTCATCAGACCTAGTGGAGGAATTGGGACCCAGGTGGCAAATATGATTGATGGGGTTATAATAAATGGAAGGGGATTGATATATGTGGATGGGGAAGCAGGACTACACAACCAAAATTGGGGTTTCCCATGTAGTACCACCCCAAAACCCAAAGGTTAGTAAAATAGATCCCACAAGACTAAGATCTAAGGGTAACATCCAAAAGAGGTCTAAGGGATAGAAGCACAAACCTAACCCACTCTTTCCGTTGAATGCCACCATTAATCCATTCCCATCACTGTCAATGATATGCAAACTACAATATTGAATTACCAAATGGCAAGGCACACCTTAAGTTTCAGGAGGCCCACCTTCAAACATAAGATCACGATAGATGGGTGAGGGAACATAGGGTTGGATTAGGTGGTATAGAAATGGCACAATGAGCTAGTTGGTGGCTACAAGGGGTTGCCGGCCGTCGACTAAGGAACATCTTCGAGAAAATTTTCTCCTAAGGATATCGCCAAAAAAATGGTGGGTAACATGGCCTACAAGGCTTCTCAATATTATTTGTCAATGAATACAAAGTACACCAACTTCTTATACCTTGTCTTCTAAACTATGCAATATTTTACTAAATACTAGAAAGTTTAAGTAAAGAATTTTAGACATTCTAAATTTTTTCTTACTAGGATTTTACATGATTTATAGATTACATTAGTAATTTTCCCTATGAATTATCAACTTCCAATGGCTAGCAGTTACAATCTACTCAAATTCTCAAAATTTACAAATATAATTAAGAAAAATAAATTGTAGCTCCTTGTGTCTGAAGAGACAACTACTACAATGTGATTGGATCTTCTAGAGGACCCTCAAATGGTTTGTAAACTATCATGGATATTAACTTGGATAATTCATCATAACAAATCTACTAAAATATGTTATAAAATATGAAATTTACACCATGAGGGTTTATTTCTCCTTAGATTGTTGGATATATTAATTATCTTTTATTGCATATGCATGCAAATTATAATTATGCAGAAAATAGAGAACAAATAAATTTTAAAAAACTCACAAGCCATAATTGACACACAATATATCTTGGGAAACCCATGTGAAATCCCCTCGTTAATATTCCATCATTGCAAATAAATTTTATTTAATAAAAGGGCTAAGAGAAAGGGACACAAATTCTAGTTTCTTGAGGAGGGAGATTGCTTGAAGGAACTGTTGTTTTAAATAATAGTCCTAGTTGGCTAAGAATTTTAATGGGGTGATTGTTCCATAAAATTAACTGAAGAAATGAGGACATGCCTAGGTTTCCTTTAGCTACCAACATAAGTAAGGAAAATGACAAAATATTAAAGGAAACATTGGTTTTGATGTTTTAGAGGCTTGACTGGTGTGGATCTTGGATCAGGACAGGCAACTAATCTATTTGGTGACAATAATTTCCACACAAGCATGCATATAGAAACAGGCAGAGGAAAATTGATGCTCTCATGCTCGAAGACAATTGGTATGGGGGGGGAGGCATGAAAAAATTTCCGCATAGTGGAGAGGATAGAAATTACTCTCATGAATAGGTAGAGTAAGGGAGTTAGTAGAGTGATGAACAAAACACATAATGATTAAGATTTAGCAAAAGTGAACTAGATAAGGAACCCTCAAAGAGGCTTGATGGGTGAAAAAAATTATTTAGAGGAGTGGCTTCCATGAAGGTTGAAGAACCACTCAAATATTTTTGGATTGATGAACCACTTGCTAGGAGAGAAGCACCCAAAAGCACTCCACCTCAAGCATTGGAATATGGCTTAGGGGTGACAACTACAAGCAAGTGTGGCGTAGCTTTTCCATGGTTAGATGGAGTGTTAGAAAATTATATATATTACAGAGCAATGAAACACATAAAATATGCGGAAAACACAAGCACACAAAACACATAAAACCAGAGAGACACAGATATACGTGGTTCACCCAGTTTGGGCTACGTCCACCCCGAAAAGCCAGTCGTTCCTTTCTATTATCCAGCAAAATGAAGAGACACAACCTATAGCAGATATGTTGTAATATCCTTTGTTCTCTCTCACAGCCTCCCTATCTGTTTCTCACTCTGAGAATACACATGCAATACAAAGTCGCAATACAGTACCCTCATACAAATTG
This sequence comes from Pinus albicaulis, assembly GCA_034641835.2. Classification (NCBI taxonomy): domain Eukaryota; kingdom Viridiplantae; phylum Streptophyta; class Pinopsida; order Pinales; family Pinaceae; genus Pinus; species Pinus albicaulis. Next base: position 37,499 of record JAXQQM020068343.1, on the reverse strand, counting down.
AGGGGTTGCCTTCTAGGGAAAAAAACCCTAAACTAAACATAACTTCTACTGTTAGATCATCTGCCTAATGAATGGCCCATATTGACTAGAAATTACTATACTTTCACAAGGTAATTTTACATCTATTTTTGGCTTCGGGGGCACTGCCCCTGAAACCCCCCGCCAGGGGGGGGGTTGGGGCTTCATAAAGTCACAACCACCCCCCCTTGACCCCCCAGGCAGCGTTTAATTACGGGCGGTGTTGCCGCCCCATTAAGGTATAGGGGTCCAACGTTGTGATATAAAATAAACAAGATAATCTGGCTCCACACCCAACAATCTCCCACTTGGAGATTGATTGCTTTCATCTCTTTATTTTACTTGTTGTTGATTAATGACTCCTCTTGGCCTTTAGCTGTTATTTCTCCTGTCTTCATCATCATCCTTGAAGACCAATTAGGCTGAGCATAAATCTTCGTTTCTCACTGAATTCCCAACTTTTGTTAGCATGTCTGTGATTAAGCTGAGTATTGTATCTTTTCTGACTGTTGTATATTCCATCTTGACGTATGAAATGGTACTTGAGTTGTATGTGTTTAGTCTTGGAATGAAATGCTGAGTTCTTTGGAAGATAAATGGCACTTTGGCTATCACTGTATAACGTGCCCATATCATGCTTCTTACCCAATTCATCCATAAACCTTTGTAACCAAATCATTTATTTACTAGCCTCTATAGCAGCAACATACTCTGCTTCTGTTGTTGAAAGTGCAACAACACTTTGGATTTTTGAAACCCAACTGACAGTTGTTCCACCTACATTAAATACATATCCTGTAGTGCTCCTCCTGTTATCTCTATCACCTTCCATATCTGCATCAACATATCCCTGTAGAGCAATGTTTCAACCACCAAATCATAATGCTTGATTTGTGGTACCTCTCAAATATCTTAGAATCCATTTTACTGCCATGCAATGTTCTTTTCCTGGATTGTTCATGTACCTGCTTACAACTCCCACTGCATGTGCAATATCAGGCCTTGTGCAGACCATTGCATACATTAAGCTTCCAACTACTGATGCATATGGAACTTTAGACATATAGTCCATTTCTTCTTAGGTCTTGGGGCACATCTCCTTACTAAGTTTTAAATGGCTAGCAAAAGGTGTACTAACTGGTTTTGCATTCTGCATATTAAATCTTTTCAACACCTTTTGTATGTACTCATTCTGAGTTAGTGTTAATTTGTGATTTTTCCTGTCTCTAGTTATTCTCATACCAATGATTTGTTTTGCAGCTCCCAAATCCTTCATCGCAAATGAATTTGCCAATTTTCTTTTGAGCACATTTATTTCCTGCACATTAGACCCTGCAACAAGCATGTCATCTACATATAGTAACAATATAATATAGCTGCCATCATTTTTATTTTTCAGGTAAACACAATGATCAAAGTGACATATAGTATAACCTTGTTCAGACATGAACTTGTCAAATTTTAGATACCATTGCCTTGGAACCTGTTTTAAGCCATACAAGCTCTTCTTTAACCTGTATACTAATTTTTCTTTCCCTTTGACCTTATATCCTTCTGATTGCTCCATATAGATCTCTTCCTCGAATTCGCCATGGAGAAATGTTGTCTTTACATATAACTGTTCAAGATGTAAATATTCCACTGCTACAAGACTTAAAACAGTTCTAATTGAAGTCATCTTAACAACAGGAGAAAATATTTCATCAAAATAAATACCTTTCTTCTGTGCAAACCCCTTCACCACAAGTCTAGCTTTGTACTTTTGTTTCCTCCATATTCTTCCTTCAGCCTGCAAACCCATTTATTCTGCAATGTAGTTTTACCTACAGGCAACTTGACTAAGTCCCAAGTCTGGTTATGCATTAAGGAGTCCATCTCTTCTTCCATGGCTAGCTCCCACTTCTTCCTGCTTTCAACCTGCATTGCTTCTTCATAACATTCAGGTTCACCAGAATAAATCAAAAATGAATAATATAATGAAGGAGAGTATCGTTCAGGGGGTCTACTTATCATGGTAGATCATATAACACCACTTTTAGGTGCTTGAGGTGCTTGTTGCTGTTGTGGTGGTTGTTGTTGCTGTGGCTGTTGATTATTATTATTTTCAGGCACCTTTACTTTTTCTGTGATCTCATCAAGAACTATGTGTTCTTTGTTTTATTTTTCCTATTTCTTTTCCTACAACTGATTCTTATACAATACCTTTTCATTGAATATTACATCTCTGCTTCTAATGATTTTGTGATTTTCATAATCATATAAGTGATAACCAAAATCATTAACACCATATCCAATAAAGGTACATTTCTTTGATTTTGCCTCAAGCTTTGTTCTATTTTCTTTATTAATATGGACAAAGGCCTCACAACCAAAAGGTTTTAAAAAAGCGTAGTTTACCTTTTTACCTGTCCATGCTTCCTCTGGAATACCACCATCCAAGAAACTTGAAGGCCCTCTATTTATTAGATAAACAATAGTATCTATAGCATCTACCCAAAATTGTAAAGGCAATCCTGCATGCAATCTCATGCACCTTGCACACTCCATGATTGTTCTGTTCATCGTTTTTGACACACCATTTTCTTGTGATGTTCTTGGAACTATCTTCTCTCTACATATTCCATTTTCTAAATAGTACCTATAAAACTCTTTACTGCAATATTCACCTTCATTGTCTGATCTGATACACTTCAACTTCTTTCCTATCTCAATCTCAACCAAAGCTTTCCATTTCTTGAAAGTATCAAATACATCAAATTTATTCTAAATACAATAAATCCAAGTTTTTCTAGTTGCATCATCAATAAAAGTAACATCATAACGAGAGCCACCAAGAGATGATACCTAAGCAGGTCCCCATACATCTGTATGCACAAGCTCTAATTTTTCGCTCTTCTTTTCTTTCCCAACTCTGAGAAATCTGACTCTCTTCTATTTTCCATAAATGCAATTCTCATAGAAATCCAAATCAACATTCTTCAAACCCGGCATCAAAATTTCTTGAGTGAAGAATCTTTATCCCCTTCTCACTCATGTGTCTGAGCTTGTGATGCCATAATGCTGCATCTACTCCTTTGGAAGTTAAAGCATTAACAAAGTTAGAAATACCATTGCATAAAGACAATGTACCAACCTTTTTGCCTTTTTCTATTACCAGGGCTCCTTTGGTGACCTTCCAAGTTTTATCTATGAAAGTTGTCTCATAACCTTCACCGCCTAACTACCCTATTGAAATCATATTTTTCTTCAGATATGGAACATGCCTTACCTCCTTTAATAGCCACTGGTTTCCATTCTGTTGTTTTACAAGAAATTTACCCATTCCAACAATTTTACAGGGTTTATCATCACCCAAATGAACTTGTCCAAAATCTCTTTGAACATAGTCATGAAAATATTTCTTATCAGGTGTGGCATGGAAAGAGGCCCCTAAATCTACTACCCAAGAATTAGTAACATTTTTGAAAGAAAGAATCAAAGCATCTTGTAACACATCACCTGTCACATTTGCTTCATGATTGTTTTCTTGTTGTGCGTCTTCTTCTTTTCCCTTTCGAGATCTACAATCTTTCTTCAAGTGTCCTTTCTTTCCACATTTCCAACACACTATCCCCGATCTGGACTTGGATCTACCTTTCCTTGATTTACTGTGATATCCTAAGCTCTTTCCCCTTTCCATTCTTCTTACCCTATACTCTGCACTCAAAGCATTACCCGATGTCTCACCAGAGCTTTTCCGTCGCATTTCCTCGCTAAGTATAGCACCGACAACATCATCAAACTTTAAAGTACTAGATCCAGAGACAGAGTTACTAATGGCCATAAGTAAACCATTCCAGCTTTCTGGAAATGAGCACAGAAATAAAAGAGCCTTAACTTCATCATCAAAGTTTACCCCTATAGAAATTAACTGACTGGTAACTGTATTAAAATCATTTAAATGGTCTGCAACATATCCACCTTCCGACGTCTTCATATTAAATAAACATTTCATAAGAAATACCTTGTTTGAGGCCGAGGGTTTTTCATATAATTTCGCCAACACCTTAATCAAACCCTCTGTTGTTGTTTCCTTCATAATATTGAAGGCTATTGATGCCACGAAGCACAACCGTACTGTTCTGAGTGCCTTTCTATCAAGAATCTCCCATTCTACATCTGTCATAGCCGCTAGGTTCTTTGTTTTTCCGCTCAATGGTAGGTACAAATCTTTCTGATACAGATATTCTTCCATCTGCATCTTCCACAGCGGGAAGTTTTGGCTATTAAATTTCTCGACCCTAAACTTACCATCTTCCGTCATTGCTCCCACTCGAACCAAGAACCCTTCTTTCCTGCGAGTTTATCAGCCAAATAGGCCTTTGGCTCTAATACTAGTTGTTAGAAAATTATATATATTACAGAGCAATGAAACACATAAAATATGCGGAAAACATAAGCACACAAAACACATAAAACCAGAGAGACACAGATATATGTGGTTGACCCATTTTGGGCTATGTCCACCCCGAACAGTCAGTCCTTCCTTTCTATTATCCATCAAAATGAAGAGACACAACCTACAGTAGATCCGCTGTAATATCCTTTGTTCTCTCTCACAGTCTCCCTATCTATTTCTCACTTTGAGAATACACATGCAATACACAGCTGCAATACAATACCCTCATACAAAGCGAGTGGTTTCTTTCTAGGGAAAAAAACCCTAAACTAAACATAACTTCTATTGTCAGATCATCCACCTAATGAACGGCCCAGATTGACTAGAAATTACTATACTTTTACAAGGAAATTTTACATCTGTTTTTAGCTTCGGGGACGCTGCCCCCGAAACCCCCTGCCAGAGTGGGGGGGCTCCATAAAGTCACAACCGCCCCCCCCTAGACCCCGCAGGCAGAGTTTAATTACGGGCGGCATTGTAATATTCCTATTTTAATAGGAATATTCAATTTCATTTTGTTTTCTTTGTTCAAAGAATAATTATGTAAGGAGGGTCATTAAACTCCTAATGAAAGAATAAATCCATGCCCAATGTTAAAAGGGGTAAATCTGGGCCACTTTAATAAACACACTTGAGTGTGAAAAGAACAAATCCACTTGACTGGGTCAATCTTGACCATATCTATAGCACAGTATTGGAGGAGTGCTCATCAATGAGGCACATCGTAATTCTAGAAGGAGGTCTCTTGTGTGAAAGGGATAAGTTAATGAAGGTGGTTTAGGGTTTTGGCAAGCTCTCATGTTATAAAAGGAAGGGCAAGGTAACATATTGAGGGTTGTTCATGATTTGATTTCTGATTTGTTGTCATTTTAGACACATAGCTTTCTTGGCTATTTAGCCTAGATTGCATATGATGTTTAACATTGGAATTTCCTGCTTAGGAGTTCCATCTCTTCCCATTGAGGAGCTCTTGGGAGAGCTTGTATTGCTTACTCCACTATCTGGTTGGAGACCAAGCTTCTACTTCCAACTGCAATGCAGATCTAGTGAGGGTTTTCTTGCTTTTGTAAGCTGCAGCAAGTGGAATACTAGATCTGTTCAGATCTAGCTTGTATCGGAGCCTCTTCTCAGTGAGTGTGTCTTTTAACCTCCTAGAAGAGTGCATCCATTATTTGAGCTTCAGTTTTGCATCTTGGCATCAGGCCAACCTAGTTATTCAAGCTGCGGCACAGTCTCCCTTGAGGGATTGCGTTATTCTCAGTGGAGATTAGATCTCTTCAGATCTAAGTCATTCCAGTGCTCTTTTTCATTGTAGGAGGCATCTGCTCTATTAGAGGTAGTATGTTGGAGTGCATGAGCCTCAGTTTTTGATGTTGGCATGTGGCCATCAGTGATCTATCCCCTACAGAATAGTTTCTACTCCAGATCTACGTTATTCTTGTAGGTGGTGTTGCAGGGAGTTCGGGTGCACCATTTGGAGAGCTGGTTTCTAAGTGTTGGGGGATCTAACCTTCACTTTGAGATCCACTAGAGGAGATCTACACATTGTACCTTTCAGATCTGATCTACATATTCTGAATACTTTAGCATTTCTGAATATTTCTACAGATCTGCTTTATTAGATCTCAGATCTACTGCTTATGCTTGGTGTAAATCCCAAAATTCCAAGGGGATCTAAAAGAGGAGCTCTTCTAGTGCATGGATCTGATATAGATCTGACTTTTTTTGCATAGATCAGCTCTAGATCTAATATGTAACCCACAGTAGTCTGCAGCTTAATAAAATAATGTTGTCTAGACAGCTTTAGTCATTTATGTTGTTGCAGCGCCTCTTTTGAGGGTATCTCTTCTATTTATGACTTATATTTTCAGCTATACATTTGATAAACTCCATTGTATCACTTATTTACTATTGTAAATACTATTAAAAGACATTTCATTTGCCTCCTATCAATTCTCTGCAGAAACTGCGTTATTTTCTGAGTAGAATTGTTTGTTGTTCCTGTAGTCCCTCTTTGGGCCACTTCTCAAGGAAACTAGGTGTGAGAGATCTATTTAACCCACCGAGAAGGATTTATTTTTGATAACCTCTTGGATTTAGGACCTAGATACTTAGATCTAAGGGATCCAAGTGCTGGTTTTCATCTCTGTAGCAGCCATTTATGCGTTTTCCAGTCATGCCTTGCTAGCTGTTCCAGATTTGGAATATTATAGTGGTATCAAAGCTAGATCCTTGGCTCAACCTGTGAGCATCAAGCCAAGATGTCTTTTCAAGAGGGAAGAAGACAAAAGAAGGAGAATGATTGCATGGAAGACATAGAAAGTAAGGGTAAAAACCCTTTGCTCGGAAGGATGGAAGGGAAAGAGTTATCAGGAACTCTGTTCCAAACTCTGTTTAAGCCTAAAGAACAAAGAAATAAAGGGGATAAACCATGAAGTTTCCCCAATTGGCTCTACAAGATCTATGCATGAGGAGAATTCTACATCCTCATCTTATGGGTATGAGCACTCAGCCATATCATCAAAGCTACCTTGTTCTATCAACAAATTCTTCAGGAGGAGGAAGAGAGGAGATGTGCCAAAGGGAGGATCTACAAATCCAACTCCACCTATGAAGACCATTAAGGAGAATGTGAACTTGTTTGATACCTTGCCAAGGGCAAGATCCTCATTGGATGAAGAATCTTCTTCTCAAAAAGAAGACATGAAGATTCCTCTTTCAAAGGTAGGCCAAGATCTAAGGTTTCCTATTGATGATGAGGCATTTTCCACCATTGAAGAGAAGGCTAGGGGTGACAGCGTGTTAGTCATCAGTAATTTTTTCTTTGTATGGATGACTAAATACTTATCTTAGATTTCTAGAAACAAAGTTCATGAAGATTGCGAGTTCTAGAAATCTCACTGCCTTCATTATCCTTAGGATAATTTTTTTCGCTATCTTATCATCCTATCATGTCAAGGTCTGCTCACTACTCCCAAAAATACCATCATGGGCTTATGCTATACATCTTCACCATGTCTAGTCACCTTTGGCCTCAAGCCCACTGTTCTTGTGTTTCCCAACCCATCCACTGCTACCTAAGGTCACCATTTTTCACATAGGGATCCCAAATCAAGTTTTCAAACAAAGGCCAAGTCCAAAGAACCTCCCACTAGGTAATTTAGGGTTTCATATGTTGTAGGGCTGTTTGAATGATCTAAGTCACTATTTTTTTTATGTTCCAAGAAAGTAAAATCAAAGAGGAGGAAGATCAGCAAGTGATGGTCCAAAGAAGATCAGAAGATCTTCTAAGGAAGGCCTCCTTGGCCAAACACAAAGTCTACAAAGGAAAGCTACCCATTTTGAAATTTTTGCAGATTTATCAAGGTTGCTATCAGCAGATAACTAGGTAAGGTAAGAGGCCAACTCATCACTAAAGACATCCACAGCAAAGGAGAGGCAGTATGCCCATTTTCAGAGAAAACTATGGTTTTTGAGGGCATTTTCTTGGTTTCATGACCTCCACGATTAAATAATCCACAAGGCTTGTATCTTGATGCTCTTACACATCCTCCTATCCTTAATATACCTTCACAAAAAATTCCCATCACTCCTATCCCTCAAAATCATCATTTTCCTACAAAACCTAGTCTATTGCCACAATTTGACACTTTTTGAGACTAGGTCTGTGTTTTGACCTTTTGGACCCCTTCCCCTCACTCAATTCTTGAAATTAAACTTTCCCCTACTCCCTAACATCTATCCCTATCCCCAAAAATTTCCCCAAGAATTTATACAACCCTTAATTCCTTCATTCCCCTCCCTCTGCAAGGCGGTCCTAAAATCCCATACACCAAACCCTAATTTCCTCTTCCAACTAAGCTAGGTTTTGATATAAAAAGGAGGCATAAGAGCAAAGGATTAATTTTATAGATCATGTAAGCAATAATAATTCTATACCAACTCATAAAAATCATGTCTCCATCATTTTCCAAGAATTCATTCCAAGAGACAAGCCATGTGTCACACCTAGGGCTAGTTTTGCTTAAAATTGTGTTTCCGACCAAACAAAGATGAATTTGGAAAACGTGAGAGAGGGTTTTGTCCATCATAGGACCTAAAATATAAACCTCCCTGTATTTTTACACAGGTATCATGGTTTGAGATAAATGTCAAAAATACAGGTGTCACGGGAGAAATTCTGCACTTCTGGAGTGACCTTGGGAAAATCAGTTTTTCTCAGAGCTGGAGTGTCCAAATGACTTGCTTAATAAGTCAAATGACAACCAGACTTCAAGATATTTCCAATGATCTATCATGACCTCAATTTTTAACTGATGAAGTCATCCAAAAGTGGTCTGCACCAGCACTCTGCATTTCTGCACCAGCACTCAACACTTTTTGACCAATCATGGGAAAATAAACTTTTGACAAAGAAAATAAACTTTAATAAAGAATAAAAATTGTATATTTGGAAAGGAAACAAGTCAAGCTTTCCAAAAATCTATCATGGAGCTCATTCTGACACTAGGAAGGCCTCAAAATTCCCTCTGAAAAATGGCACTACACATAGGAGAAGTTCTTATGTTTTTGAAATTTTGAGGCCCTAGGAGCTATGCTATTTTTTGGGGCATCCTCAGCTGCTAAAGATTACATTTTTGGGTTTTTCATGTCACCATCAGTATACCCACAAAATTTCAGATCAATTGGAGCATTTTTACCCCCTCAAAAGGTCAAAAAACACCCAAAATTTGACCTTTCTATCTCCTTTTCTGAACAGGTGTTGTGCTCCTGGAAGCCTTGAAGTTTTCCATTTTTTGAGAAAATTATAGAGGTAATATTGAGAAAAAAATGTATATTTGAAAATTATACTCTTTAGTCTTTCCAGTGGGTCATCACGGAGCCAAATCCGACATCGGGAAGTGGTCCAAAACTTGGTTGCAAAACAATCTATTTTCTGCAAAAGTGGCGCTGCGCCCTTGGACTATCTTTTGCCAAAAAGTCAACAAAACACACAAATTTATGAAAATATGATTTTTTAATGTTTTCATGGGCAAATCACTCCAGATTTTATTGAGGATTTATTTTATGATATTTTTCATTTATTAGCTTAGATATTATGTGTCTTGGGCCTTGCATGGTCATTAAGCACATTTATGACATTTATGGCTAAATTAGGGTTTCTGGAAGCTTCTTAGGGTTTCCACATCCTCATTTTGCTCCATAAATACAGCATGAGGCTCTTATGTATTAGTTGGATTTTGATGACTTATGCTGAAGCAATACATAGTCTCTTGGAGTTTTTGATAACAATTTGATGTCTTGGAGCTCATGCATGCCCTGGTTTTCTTGTTGATGGAGAGAGACTATTTGCACAATCCATAAGCCTAGTTGATGGTGAATTTTTATTATGTTTCATGTTTTCTAATTTTCCATTATGTTTTTCCATCTTGCTATTTTGCAGTAGGACAAAAAATTTAGATTAAGAAATGTTTTCTAATGGCACCTTAATTCTGTTTGTCCTTCACTGCCTCAATGTTTTCTTCTATTGAGATATATTAGGGAATCCATCTCTTGCTCTCTAAGAAGTTCTTATCTTGTTCATTTCTTGAATGTTTTAGATAGTTAGTGTCAAGTATGATTCATGGCTAGTCCTTCATATTGTAGCTACTGATATACTCTGTTTTGGAATCAACTCTTTAAAATAGCTTTGCCTAGGTTTGTCAAAGAAGTCTGTTTGAATCATGCTCTTTGCCTTTACTAGATAAATTTGTTTCAAAGAACCATCACAGCTATAACTTTATATGTTCAAAGTTCTCTCTTCTTCTATGGTTATAATTACTTGTGCATCTTAAATGTTTTCCTGCTCTTGATAATGAAATCTATGAAAGTTAAATAATTTTCTTACCTTTCTATAATTTCATTTGAATGTTTGTCTTGGATAATCATCTATGTTTATTTTGAAATCAGATGGATTATTTTTCACTTATGCCTTTGATTCTCTTTCCATGCTTATGATTTTCTAACTCCCTTGGTATAAAAAGTTATTAAGGATTCAGTTCTGCCCTTCACTAGATTTTATTCTCAAGTTTAATGTTCATCCCATCATCCACCACAACCTCAAAGACCTACCAACTAAGTTAAAATTTCCCTGCAAATGCTCTTGAAACCATTGATTAATTCATCATGACCTTGTTAGACTCCATTGCCCAATGACTTAACAATATTCCTTGTTTTCTATCTAAATCCATCTGAGCATCATACCCAACCAAAAACAATCAAAATACCTTGCACTTAACATCTAGCCTAAAATCAACCCTAATCAACAAACAAGTTCACATCTTTGCACCTACTAGAGAGATCTCTCTCTGAATCCAGGAAGGCTAGGTCCTTGTATTCCAAAGCTTGGTTTGATGTTACCCCTATCCATTTGTATCTCAATAAATCTAGCAAATTACGGGGAGCTAACATAATGGCGATCATGGTGGGACCTTCCGAGTAAATTTCATCTTAGACATCCTTAAGACCTCAGAAAGCCCACAAACATCCTTATATTGGTATTCAGTTGCTGATGGTGTATAGAAAATCGCCTTAAAATATTTGAAATCATCCACCTGGCAACTCCACAACTCTCAATAGACCTAAAGACTCCACTGGAGGAAGAACCTGAAACATGAACAGTCATCCTAGAAAGAAAGTGCATTCAGGCCTAAGTTGGATTCAAGAATTTATTATTTTTATCTATAACTATGTTCTATCCTAATTTAAGCCTGATCAAGAATACACTGATGAGATCTACATTTATCATTGGAAATATCTCAAGCCTCGAAAAGGTAAGCCTCAAATTTTAGACCATGATCAGTCTTATACACCTGTGCTTACCCCAGATTCACCTGTGGAAGATCTAGTGAAACATGAGCCTCATGCTACCTTTCCTCCTCTTGCTGAAACCTCAAACAACCATAAATCTCTTTTTACAGTACCTATACCCACAAATGTCCCAGAAATATACAAACCTCTGATTTTCCCTCCTATCTTCCAAGCCCTGCCTGTAAATCTTACAAATAAACTACCTAGATTTGATGGAGAAAGCTCAAAAGTCACTGCTGAAGAACACATTCAAAATCTTTAGAATTTACTTGACCTTTATGAAATAGAAGAAGATGATGTGCGTATTAGAATGTTTTCCTTATCATTACAAGGAAAAATTAGGATTTGGTTTAAGGACCTTCCACCTACAATCATTATCAATTTTCATCAATTTACTCAAGTCTTCTTAGATAGGTGGGTGATCATGGGAAATGAAGTTCTCATCATAGAGGAATACAATAATTTAAAAAGACAACCAAGGAAGACAGTACAAGACTTTTCAACCAAGTTCAATAAGGTATACAATGTAATACCTGCTAAGATAAAGCCACCTTTGGGGTGGGCTCTCTTGCACTACCCAAGTACTTTTGACCCAGAGATGGAATTCCAGATAAAAGAAAAAGACCCTTCAAACCTGGAAGAAATGCAGAATATGGAAATTACTGTGGAATTCAACATACTGGAAAGAGAGGAAAGGTTAGAAGAAATAAGGAAGGACAAAGAAGCTCAAGAGAAAATAACTTCTTTAGAGTTAAAGCTAGAGATGTTGACAGATACAATCAACAAAATGATGCATATACTTGTTAGGAAAGAGGAAGAATAAAAGGTTGGGATTGGTGCTGATTATTTAGAGCAGTCGGTACCATTTTATTGGGAGGAACCAAATCAGTCATTTCAATGCAAAGGTAGCTATCAAAACATACTGGCTGACCAAGGTTGCAAAGAAGAAGATGTGGAAAGTTGTCAAGTAAGTACTATATGTCTTCCTACATCTTGTGCTTCACTATCTTCCTACATCTTATGCTTCACTATTTAGAGAGTATTACAAGAAAATTGAAAATAGAAACAAGGTAGAATGCTCTAAAGAATCAGTAAGGGAGGAAATGGATAATACAAACCATTTTTCAAATCCAGAAGTTCTCCCCTCAAATCATCTTGGTATGGCTTTTTGGATTACAAAACTAGAAATGAAATATGAGCCAACACCTCTTGAGTCCCTACCCTTGTGCTTTGAGTCATTTCAGATTGCTAAAGGAGAAGTTATTGGCCGTGAACACTCTCCTTTTCATATGGTGGAACAATCTGCTGATCAAGTGTTCATAATGGATGACATTCCTCCTATGAATAAGCTACCCAAATATGATCAATATGATGATGATTATGTTCTCCAAATCAAGCCAACACTACCGAACAATCAGTAATTAGTTTATGGGACAAAGATAGTCATTCTCCACAGCTCAACTATAATGATCAGCAAATACCACTCAGCCATGACAGTGAAGAAGAAAGTGCAGAAATTTTGGGAGAAAGGGAGGGATCTTTACCTCTTTGTTGCGCTTCCTTTCAGTTCATCAAAGACAACCTTAATGCAATCAAAAGTCAACAATCTTTGGGTATTGATTTTAACAACAAAGAACACATTCAGCCCTATGTCCAGCCTTCACAAGAGAAAGAGAACAGCTATAGCTCTTTTCAATCAGTTTTGCTAGAGGACAACATGGCAATATATGATGAGTTTGATAGTGCAGATGAGCATGAGGAAGAGAAGGGGTTTCTTTCCCAAAGGAGTCCCAAGCTTAGCCAAGTAGAGGAAGAAGCATTCTTGGATCAAGCTTATTTTCCAAATCCTCATGTTTAGGTATTGTTTCAAGATCCCTTTGCTGATTTATTAGAGACTTCTAAAAGAAGAGTATGTTATGTCAAGAGAAGTTTGTTGCAAAGTGTAAGAAAAATGTTAAGCACTGTTGTTCAAAAACAAGTGAGGTGGGAGTGGCCTTTTGATTTCTTCCACATAGTCAAAGAACTGAAACAATATCACTCATGGAATCATCTACTTTATTGGTTATATTGGAAAAGAGAGTTCACCAAATGAATATATATCATGTATAGGTTAGATTAGGATAGATAGACAAGAAAAATGAAAAAGAGGGCAGATGAAAAGAAGTGGTATAGCCCCATACCCAAAAAGTAGCAATGCTGAAAGTGTGCATGCCTAAATGCCACTACTTGTGCCAAAAAGTCTTTTTCAGTCATCTAGCCTAATCATGGTTGAACATGTTTCCAATTTATTGCCGATAAGTTAGTGAAAGAGAGCTTGTCAAATCATTCAAACTTGACTTGTAAAAAAGGATAGATTAGGGAATGAAAGATATTGGTTCCACATGCTCAAAAAAGAACCAAAGAGGAAGATGAGGATGCATAACAAATGATAGATCACAGCCCTTATCTTTCTATTTTTACTTTTATGCAAAATAATGTTTGTGTGCAGCTTGTTCTAATGCCACAACCCATGGTAAGTCAGATTGCCTAATCCTGATTTAAACCATGTTTTCAATTTCATGTTAGTAGGATAGAGAATAAATTTTTTCAAATAGCTTAATATTGACAAATGAATAGATTAGGTAGAAAATAAAAAGAGTTCATTAGCCTAATCTGAACTCTTGGAAGAGATAAGGGTACAATTAGATAGTTTGATTTTTGTTTTCAAAAAGAAAAATGTCAAGGGTTTGCCAGTTCAAATGCACCCAAGGAAGAAAAAATGTTAGGCAAGTAGGTTGGGTAGGTAGAGATGATGTTGATGTTAATCATGTTTTTTCAGATTACTAAAGATCACAGCTTCAAGCAAGCATTAGCGAGTGAAAGAGGTAAAAATTTGCCCAATGGATGAGGCACTAGTCTTCATAAGCCAGAGATCTGAAGTTCTGGACACCTCCTAAAAGGGGGCTGCCATCCCCAAGTGGAGCCACTGTTAGTCATCAGTAATTTTTTCTTTGTATGGATGACTAAATACTTATCTTAGATTTCTAGAAACAAATTTCATGAACATTGTGAGTTCTAGAAATCTCATTGCCTTCATTATCCTTAGGATAATTTTTTTCGCTATCTTATCATCCTATTGTGTCAAGGTCTGCTCACTAATCCAAAAAATACCATAATGGGATTATGCTATTAATCTTCACCATGTCTGGTCACCTTTGGCCTCAAGCCCACTATTCTTGTGTTGCCCAACCCATCCACTGCTACCTAAGGTCACCATTTTTCACATAGGGATCCCAACTCAAGTTTTCAAACAAATGCCAAGTCCAAGGAGCCTCCCACTAGGTCATTTAGGGTTTCATAGGTTGTAGGGTTGTTTGAATGATCTAAGTCACTTTTTTCTTATGTGCCAATGAAGTAAAATCAAAGAGGAGGAAGATCAGCAAGTGATGGTCCAAAGAAGATCAGAAGATCTTCCAAGGAAGGCCTCCTTGGCCAAACACAAAGTCTGCAAAGGAAAGCTACCCATTTTGACATTTCTGCAAAGGTCTCAAGTTGGATATCAGTAGAGAACTAGGTAAGGTAAGAGGCCAACTCATCACTAAAGACATCCACAGCAAATGAGAGGCAACATGCCTATGTTCAGAGAAAACTAGGGTTTTTGATGGCATTTTCTTGGTTTCATGACCTCCATGATTAAATCATCTGAAAGGCTTGTATCTTGAGGCTCTTACACCTCATACCATCCTTAATATACCTTCACAAACACTTCCCATCACTCTTATCCCTCGAAATCATCATTTTCCTACAAAACCTAGTCTATTGCCACAATTTGACACTTTTTGAGACTAGGCCTGTGTTTTGACCTTTTGGACCCCTTTCCCTCACTCAATTCTTGAAATTAAACTTTCCCCTAATCCCTAACATCTATCCCTATCCCCAAAAATTTCCCCAAGAATTTAGACAACCCTTAACCCCTTCATTCCCCTCCCTCTGCAAGGCAGTCCTAAAATCCCATACACCAAACCCTAATTCCCTCTTCCAACTAAGCTAGGGTTTGATATAAAAAGGAGGCATAAGAGAAAAGGATTCATTTTATATATCATGTAAGCAATAATAATGCTATACCAGCTCATAAAAATCATGTCACCATCATTTTCCAAGAATTCATTCCAAGAGACAAACCATGTGTCACACCTACGGCTAGTTTTGCTTAAAATTGTGTTTCTGACCAAAAAAAGATGAATTTAGAAATAGTGAGAGAGGTTTTTTTCCATAATAGGGCCCAGAAGAAAAACCTCCTTCCGTTTTTCAACAGGTATCATGGTTTGATATCAATGTCAAAAATACAGGTGTCACGGGAGAAATTCTGCACTTCTGGAGTGACCTTGGGAAAATCCGTTGTTCTCATAGCTGGAGTGCCCAAATGACTTTATTATTCATTCAAATGATAACTATACTTCAATATATTTCCAATGAACTATAATGAACTCAATTTTGAATTGAGGAAGTCATTCAAAAGTGGTCTGCACCAGCACTCAGCACTTTTTGACCAGTCATGGGAAAATAAACTTTTGACAAAGAAAATAAACTTCAATAAAGAAGAAAAATTTTATATTTGGAAAGGAGCCAAGTCAATATTTCTAACGAGCTATCACAGAGCTCATTTTGAAAATGGGAAGGCCTCCAAATGCCCTCTGAAAAATGGCGCTGCACACAGGAGAAGTTTTTATGTTTTTGAAATTTTGAGGCCCTAGGAGCGCATCACCCTAGGCGCTATGCTATTTTTTGGGGAATCATCAGTGGATAAATTTCACATTTTTGGGTTTTTCATGTCACCAATAGTCTACCCACAAAATTTCAGATCAATTGGAGCATTTTTACCCCCTCAAAATGTCAAAAAACACCCAAAATTTGACCTTTCTGCCTCCTTTTCTGAACAGGTGTTGTGCTCTTGGAAGCCTTGGCGTTTTCCATTTTTTGAGAAACTTATAGAGGTCAGATTGAGAAAAAATATATATATTTGAACATTATACTCTTCAGTCTTTCCAACGAGCCATCACGGAGCCAAATCCGACATCGGGAAGTGGTTCAAAACTTGGTTCCAAAACAACCTATTTTCTGCAAAAGTGGCGCTGCGCCCCTAGACTCTCTTTTGCCAAAAAGTCAACAAAACACACAAATTTATGGCAAGATGATTTTTTAATATTTTCTTGGGAAAATCACTCCAGATTTTATTGAGGAGTTATGTTATGATATTTTTCATTTATTATCTTAGATATTATGTGTCTTGGGCCTTGCATGGTCATTAAGCACATTTATGACATTTATGGCTAAATTAGGGTTTCTGGAAGCCTCTTAGGGTTTCCACATCCTCATTTTTCTCCATAAATAGAGTATGAAGCTCTTATGTATTAGTTTGATTTTGATGACTTATGCTAAAGCAATACAGTCTCTTGGAGTTTTTGATAACAATTTGATGTCTTGGAGCTCATGCATGCCCTAGTTTGCTTGTTGATGAAGAGAGATTATTTGCAGGATCCATAAGCCTGGTTTATGGTGAAGTTTTATTATGTTTCATGTTTTCTAGTTTTCCATTATGTTTTTCCATCTTGCTATTTTGCAGTAGGACAAAAAATTTAGATTAAGAAATTTTTTCTAATGGCACCTTAATTCTGTTTGTCCTTCACTGCCTCAATGTTTTCTTCTATTGAGATATATTAGGGAATCCATCTCTTTCTCTCTAAGAAGTTCTTAGCTTGTTCATTTCTTGAATGGTTTAGATTAGTTAGTTTCAAGTATGATTCATGGCTAGTCTTGCATATTGTAGCTACTGATATACTCTAATTTGGAATCAACTCTTTAAAGAAGCTTTGCCTAGGTTTGTCAAAGAAGTCTATTTGAATCATGCTCTTTGCCTTTAATAGCTAAATTTGTTTCAAAGACCCTTCATAGCTGTAACTTTAGATGTTCAGAGTTCTCCCTTCTTCTATGGTTATAAATACTTGTGCATCTTAAATGTTTTTCTTCTCTTGATAATGAAATCTATGAAAGTTAAATAAGTTTCTTGACTTTCTATAATTTCATTTGAATGTTTGTCTTGGATAATCATCTGTGTTCAGTTTGAAATCAAATGGATTAGTTTTCACTTATGCCTTTGATTCTCTTTCCATGTTTATGACTTTCTAACTCCCTTGGTCTAAAACTTTATTAAGGATTTAGTTATGCCCTTCACTAGATTTTATTCTCAAGTTTAATGTTCATCTCATCATCCACCACAACCTCAAATACCTACCAACCAAGTTAAAATTGCCCTGCAAATTCTGTTGAAACCATTGATGAACTCATCATGACCTTGTTAGACTCCATTTCCCAATGACTTAACAATCTTCCTTGTTTTATATCTAAATCCATCTGAGAATCATACCCAACCAAAACAATCAAAATACCCCGCACTTAACATCTAGCCTAAAATCAACCCTAATCAGCAAACAAGTTCACATCTTTGCACCTACTAGAGAGATCCCTCTCTGAATCTAGGAAGGCTAGGTCCTTGGATTCCAAAGCTTGGTCTGATGTTACCCCTGTCCATTTGTATCTCAATCAATCTAGAAAATTACGGGGAGCTAACACAGCACAGTCATAACAAAGGCATCTCTAGCATTTCATGAAGAAGAAGAAGGGGTAGTTGCTCCAAGAGGAGAAGCTCTTGCATTCTTGCAAGGAGTTTAAAAGAGTCTCACATATAGAAATTATGGCACCATACATGAGCAGCATGTGTCATCATTATCAGATGATTAGATCTTGAATAATGCAGAAGATAAAGGGGAGGGAAAGCTCCATAGGGTAAGAAACATTTACCCCTCTTCATTTCAAAGAAGTGATGCACTAAGAAGGCATGAAGATCTATTCAAGGAGAGCAAGGACACATCAGTCCATACATATTTCTATCATGATATATGCCTTGATGTCTCCTTACTTGGAAGAAGCCCACCAGGACAACCCCCTGATGAAAGGAGCAAAGTGTTCTCTCAATCTTGCACATTGGTGATACATTTGGCCAAGAGAGGAACTATCACAGCGCTGGAGACTTTGGATAAGGAGCATGCTTATGTCAATCACATTTTACTTTATGATTGCATTCATTCTTTTACTTTACATTGGCAGCCCATGACTCCTAAGAGGAGTGTCCTACCTTATAAACTTCATGGCCAACTATGGGCCAGAACTATTTCCAAACATGGCCACTCCCTTAATGGGCTAAGGGAGGTTTTGCAGCATGATGGGTGCTTCCCTAAAGTGCCAAATATACATTTCACCTTTAGGCATGTTATAATGATAAGGGCAGAAAGTAAGTGGCATGTAAACCACTTACCACATCTAGATCTGAAGCAGGGAGGAGTTGACCTGTGCTGGTTTCCATTGGGTGAGTGTGGGTACCACCCAAAGTTTTTGATTTTCTTGTCGCATGCCTTGTATTTCAAGGAAGGAATGCATAAGAAGGAGGCATGGTTGCTTTTTTTGACAAGAAGAAATTATAGGCACTCCATGATGAATTCCATGTCCATACATTTTCTTATGCCTATGATGTATGTACATGTATTTCTGTTTAGAATGAATATCATAATCATGTATGTACCTTGGGTTGGGGAGAAATGTAACCTTCTCATGAGGTGGCATAAGGAAATGACATATTGGCTGAATGTGTCCCCTAGGAATGAAATCTCCCATATTCATTTGTACCTCAAGAAGAGGGTAGGACCCTATATGACTGCTGCCTTATATACTATGTTTTCTTATGCAAGGGGTCATGTATTGGGCTTATGTCATGGGAAGAGATCTCTCACAAGGCAGCACTTGGAGCAAGACATGTGTTGCTGGGATCATGTTCAGCCAACACCTATTATCCTCCATCATTTCCAAGATTTGAAGAAGCTTATTGCAGCAAGAAGGTTGTGGGATGGCCACTTATTGCACTATGATCTGAGGCAGCAAGATGATGGACAACGCTGGTCTCAAGGGAGGGACTATTGTCACCATCCAATATATCATATGACACTTAGTCCATGTTTCTTTTGGAGCACCTATGGTGAAGAAAATATACTCACTATATGCATAGGAGATTGGG
Organism: Pinus albicaulis; assembly: GCA_034641835.2. Classification (NCBI taxonomy): domain Eukaryota; kingdom Viridiplantae; phylum Streptophyta; class Pinopsida; order Pinales; family Pinaceae; genus Pinus; species Pinus albicaulis. The sequence continues at coordinate 18,090 of JAXQQM020068343.1, read as the reverse complement.
CAAGGAGGCTCACTAGAATCAATGAAGAAAATCTTGAAGTTCCAAGTTCCTTTTGGCTTCATGAAGACTATCTTATTGCAGCCCAGGATCAACAACTCCACATTCATCAAGAATGGAAAGAGGGATAGCATGAGTTGAGTATCCTCATCTCTCATTTCCATGCATGAAGCCCCTAAACCATGAAAATGAAGGTAATTGGTGACTTTTTCTGTGAGCTACCTAGGATGGCTCACTTTTTTTGGATGATAGCATGGAGATTGAAGCCTCTCATGGGGTTGGAGTACCCTAAATTTACCATCTCTCATACCTTGAGAAAACAAATGGACAACAAGGAACTATTTCTATGTATCTCCCCCTTATTTATGATGACATCTCATTGGTTCATTCACCAAAAGCACACTTATACCCTTGGGAGGAGACAATTCCATTGGAAGATTTTGCAAAGTCCTTGTAAGTTGCTTGAGGGCAAGCAACATTCTAGAGTGGAGGATTGTACTGTTCCTATTTTAATAGGAATATTCAATTTCATTTTGTTTTCTTTGTTCAAAGAATAATTATGTAAGGAGGGTCATTAAACTCCTAATGAAAGAATAAATCCATGCCCAATGTGGAAAGGGGTAAATCTGGGCCATTTTAATAAACACACTTGAGTGTGAAAAGAACAAATCCACTTGAATGGGTCAATCTTGACCATATCTACAGCGCAGTATTGGAGGAGTGCTCATCAATGAGGCATAGCGTAATTCTAGAAGGAGGTCTCTTGTGTGAAAGGGATAAGTTAATGAAGGTGGTTTAGGGTTTTGGCAAGCTCTCATCTCATAAAAGGAAGGGGAAGGCAACATATTGAGGGTTGTTCATGATTTGATTTTTGATTTGTTGTATGTTTAGACACACAGCTTTCTTGGTTGTTTAGCCTAGATTGCATATGCTGTTTAGCATTGGAATTTCCTTCTTAGGAGTTCCATCTCTTTCCATTGAGGAGCTCTTGGGAGAGCTTGTATTTCTTAGTCCACTATCTGGTTGGAGACCAAGCTTCTACTTCCAACTGCAACACAGATCTAGTGAGGGTTTGCTTGCTTTTGTAAGCTACAGCAAGTGGAATACTAGATCTATTCAGATCTAGCTTGTATCGGAGCCTATTCTTAGTGAGTGTGTCTTTTAACCTCCTGGAAGAGTGCATCCATTTTTTGAGCTTCAGTTTTGCATCTTGGCATCAGGCCAACCTAGTTATTCAAGCTGCAGCATAGTCTCCCTTGAGGGACTGCATTATTCTTAGTGGAGATTAGATCTCTTTAGATCTAATTCATTCCAGTGCTCGTTTTCAGTAGAGGAGGCCTCTGCTCTATTGGAGGAATTATGGTGGAGTGCATGAGCCTCAGGTTCTAATCTTGGCATGTGGCCATTAGCTATCTATCCCCTACAGTGTAGTTTCTACTCTAGATCTGCGTTATTCTTGTAGGTGGTGTTGCAAGGAGTTCGGGTGCACCATTTGGAGAGTTGGTTTCTAAGTGTTGGGGGATCTACCCATCACTTTGAGATCCACTGGAGGAGATCTACACATTGTAACTTTCAGATCTAATCTGCATATTCTAAATACTTCAGCATTTTTGAATATTTCTGTAGATCTTCTTTCTTAGATCTCAAATCTACTGCTTATGCTTGGTGTAAATCCAAAAATTCCAAGGGGATCTTAAAGAGGAGCTCTTCTAGTGCATGGATCTGATATAGATCTGAATTTTTATGTATAGATCAGCTCTAGATCTCATATGTAAACCACAGTAGTTTACAGCTTAATAAAATAACATTGTCTAGGCAGCTTTAGTCATTTATGTGGTTGCAGCCCCTCTTTTGAGGGTATCTCTTATGTTTATGACTTGTATTTTCAGCTATACATTTGATAAACTCCATTGTATCCCTTATTTGCTATTGTAAATACTATTAAAGGACATTTCATGAGCCTCCTATTACTGCTCTGCAGAAACTGCATTATTTTCTTAGAAGAGTTGTTTATTGTTCCTGCAGTCCCTCTTTGGGGCACTTCTCAAGGAAACTAGGTGTGGGAGATCTGTTTAACCCACCTAGAAGGATTTATTTTTGATACCCTCTTGGATTTATGACCTAGATACTCAGATCTAAGGGGGGAAAGTGCTTATTTTCATCTATGTAGCATCCATTCCTAGAAAATTCGTTTTCCAGTCATGCCTTGCTAGCTGTTCCAAATTTGGAATATTACAGGCGTTGCCGCCCCATTAAGGTACAAGGGTCTAATGCTGTGATATAAAATAAAGAAGAAAATCAGGCTCCACACACAACATGAAGAGTTAGAGCCCAAATATTAGTTGTAAGTATTTTAAATCACCATATAAGTGCTCATGTAAGTATGTGTGCATGAAGAAACTTATATTACTAAATATTGAACTATCTATGTACCATCATAAGTGGAATTATGGTATGTGATCAGGTGATCATGTCCTAAGTGAAAAAAATGCTCAAATTTAGAACTTCTCAGAAATGGTCATAAATTTATCGACCAGATAGTATTCGTCATTACGATCCTAATGCCATGAACGTCACTCAAATCTGATGTCAGATGTGGAAGATATTCAAGTTTTAATTTTGCCCAGTAACCTTCCAAATAGCACTATGGAAGGCGAAAAATGGCATATTTAGAAAATTATTTTCTTTGGAAAAAATTCATTTTTATTAAAAAAATGGATGGCCTATCAGTGGGTGCCACGTGGCCTACCTGGAGGCTACCACGTGGCACCAGGCCTAATGGTTCAATTTGGTTGAAAATTTTGAAGTTAAAAAATTTTGGGTCATTGGGAAGACCCGACCCGACCCGACCCAGGTGGGCACGGGTCACCTGCGAGTGGTGTCTACCTGAGGGTCATCATGAATTTAATGGAGGGTTGGTTGTGAACGCAACGACGTGTTGGATTGTGAACGAGATGGTTGGTCGTGAACGCAATGGTGGTGTCGACCCGTGAACATGGGTCAGCTCTGAATGAGAGCGGGCGTTTAAGCAGTGAACGTGGTTAGAGTTGAATGACGGGTCAGGAATAAATGTAGGGGTCACTACAAAAAATTCAGCAGATTTTATGGCTCAGCACTTAGGTGCTAGCCCATCCACCACGGGACCTCCGACCCATGACCATGTGCAGAGGCTTAAAACTTAACCGTTGACAATTAACCTCCGAAACATTCGCATGTGAACATGCCCTCTCACTACCAGTTAAAGTTAATGTTCTACCATTTTGAATGCGCGGTTCCACCAAATTAGGCAGTCCGCCTTTTTGGTGGAGTTATCTGCAGTCCTCCCAAGTTTGGTGGAGGGTTTTTAGGCCAAACTGGACAAAACGTTAGTTGGACATAACTTTCACTAGAAAAAACCTTTTGGATGGATTTTTTTTTTTGATTTCGGGTATTTTGAGAATTACAGAGCCAATGGCATAGGTTGTAGAGTCAACAAAGCTGATCTTCAAGTAATTTTTCAATAGAGAAGCTTGGAGATCCATCAGGGCCTAGGCAGTGTTGGAGCTGTATTGGGCTATGGTTAACCATTGGAGGTGAAACAAAAGCCAATATTTACTGTTTTCTGTGTTCTGAACTCATTTCCATAGCTTATTTTTCCTGTTTAGGCTTTCTTATCACTGTATAACCAATTTGAGCATCTAATAAGAGCAAGGACATGCCCATTTGGGGGCCTTGGACCCGGCAGATGTAGCCCAGGAGGCGTGAACTGCCTCATCAGCTACTGTGTTATATTATGTGATTTTATCTTGCTGTGTTTTTCAGATTTATTATGTTAAACAGTAAAAATAAATAAATCTCCTTCACACATAAGACTAAAAAATTTACCAAAACACTTTGTTTCAATTGCAAGACTATCTAAACACTTTTCACACCTATTTAATGGAAATGAATACCTTGAACAGAAAATACAAGTAGTTTCATTTTTAGATCATGAGTGTTAACTTCTACAAGTTCTAAAGACAGAGTCTATAAAGGGCCAGGTAGCCTTTGGATCTCATCCTTTTATCAAAGGTGAAATATCCAGTAAATGCCCCTATAGTCAATCTCTAGAAAAGATCTAAGAAGTTGCATTTTCAAATCAGTTGGTATCAGAGGTATGGTTTAGAGCTAGATATTTTACTCAGCATTTGTTTTGTTCAAAGATTAAGTCATTTGTTTGCAATTTTTGATGCTGACTAGGTTAAAACTCAAGAGAGGTGAAGGAAACTTGGTTAGTGCACAAACTAATCCACAACCAAGAAGGGTCAGAGAACCACCTCCAAGAGCCCTAGAAGTAGCTACAAGCATGTCTTCAAGAGAAGGAGAAACTCCTAAAGAGATGGATCCCAAGGAAGAAGAAAGGGTATTTCGGAAAGCTTTCTTGGATATGACTGAAATGGTAAGGATCCTATATCAAGAAAGAAATGATAGGATTGCTGGAGAAGGGTCTAAAAACAAAAAATAAGGAGAGGATTCATCAGGAGGAAAGAAGGGTAATGATAAGTCAAAGAAAGGGAATGGAGGAAATGGTGATTCACCATCTCTATCGTCATCCTCTTCCTCGTCATCATCTTCCTCGACTTCGGTAAATCAGTCACATAAGTCGAAAACCACTGGTAAAAATCATTTTTTAAAGCTTGATGTCAAATTTGAATTGCCAATGTTTAACGGTGAAGTGAATGCATAGAAATTAGATAATTGGATCATACAATTGGAAGTCTATTTAAGGATTCAAAATCTGCATGACGACGACACCAAAATACAACTAGCCTCGCTAAGGATGGATGGAGCGGCTTTGGTATGGTGGGAAGCCAAGACCAAGGAGGAAATCAAGAAACATGGTAAGATTACTCTATCACAGACTGAATTTGTTACTTCCATCAAGAAGTAATTTAATCCTCTTCCTCATCTTCAAAAGGCTATAATGAACTAGCAAAACTTTAGACAGCTTAAGGGACATAATGTGCAAGACTGTACCCAGGAATTTAGGAGAAGAGCACTCTTATTAAGGGTAGACTTACAAAGTCAAGATACTTTGCTGAAGTATATAGGTGGGTTGCACAGTTACCTTAAACACACTATCCTTATGTTTAATCCTACTAGTCTAGATGAAGTTTGTGTACAAGCTATGCATTTAGAGGCTAGAGGGAAAAACACTTTTGATGAGGGTAGAAACAAGCCTTTCAAATGGAAGAAAAAAGATAAAACCTTTAAGGGAAAAGGTAAAAAGAATGCATCTATCAAACAAGAGGGTGAAAAGGTCATTTGTAAACATTGTTCAAGAGAGGGCCATGAAGAGAAAAATTGTTGGAAATTACATCCTGAAAAAAGAAACCAGTTTAACAAAAACAAGGGAAAGAAGAAAATTGCAGCTACTACAACTACACCTCAATATTTAGGTGATGATTTAGGGGATGAAACCAAAATTGCAGCCATGGGTTTGAAAAGTATGAATGGAAAGGAAACAGAAACTAAAGCAAGCACTATTACTTCAAACTGTCATGTACAAGCTCCTAGTGAGGAGGAAAGAATTGAATTGTTCCATGTGAGGGTAGTCTCAAAACATACTAAAATTGACACACTGTTTGACATTGGGTCACAAGGAAATCTCATATCAGAAGACTTGGTCAAACAACTAAAACTTGAGACCGTTCCACATCCAAAGCCTTATACACTTGGGTGGATATGCAAGTATGCAAACTTACAAGTCTCAAGAAAGTACATATTGTGATTCGCCATAACTGCACACTTTATTGACATAGTTGAACTTGATGTGGTGCCGCTTGATATATCAGGAATTGTTTTGGGAAGTCCTTACTTATTTGATAGGAAAGCGATCTTCCATTTCCATGAAAACAAATATCATATATTTAAATATGGCAAGGAGTTCATTGTCAGAGCACATCGCAAGAAGACAAATATAGCGATGGTAAATGCGAGACAGGTAAAAAGGATAGTCAATTCTAGCAAGAGTTTTGTACTTCTTATGGTTAAGCCCGAGGTTGATATGAATCATGAGTCATTTGAAAATTGTGATTCCAAGCTTAAATCAGATTTATATGATGTAGTTGATGCACAACATGAGATGTTTCAAGAACTGACAGGTTTACCTCCTAAAAGGGAGACTCAACGTGAGATCCATTTACATCAAGATTGTCCTCTTCCTAACATCAGCATGTACCGCTTGTCTATCATAGAGAATTTTGAAATAAAGAGGAAAATTAAAGACTTGTTGGAAAAAGGATTCATAAGACCAAGCACTTCGCCATGTGGGTCACCGATAGTGTTGATTCCAAAGAAAGATGGAACTTGGCGCATGTGTGTGGACTTCAGGGCATTGAACAAAATAACGGTAAAGAATCATTACCCACTTCCAAGGATAGATGATTTGTTGGATCAGCTTAATGATGCTAAATATTTCACTAAGTTAGACTTACGTAGTGGTTATCATCAAGTTATAATTGCAGAAAGTGACATTTGGAAGACAACATTTAAAACCAAACAGGGACTCTTTCAGTGGCTTGTTATGTCGTTTGGCTTATGAAATGCACCTACAACTTTCATGCGGGTAATGGATGATGTCTTACATCCTTTTCTTGATGATTTCATTATTTTCTACTTAGATGACATCCTAATTTTCAGAAAGACTATAGAAGAGCATGTCATGCATGTTAAGAAAGTACTTGATGTTTTGAAGAAAAATGAGTTATTTCTTAAAATGTCAAAGTGTGAATTTGGAAAGACTTCTTTGGTTTATTTGGGACACATAGTACGAGGAGGCGCTTTGAGAACTGATCCTTCCAAATTAGAAGCCATTGTGAATTTTCCTACTCCCAAATCCATTACATAGGTAAGAAGTTTTTTGGGTGTAGCTCAGTATTGGAGGAAGTTTATTTCTAACTTCTCTGCCATAGCAGCTCCTATGCATGCAATGACTAGTGTGAAGCGTGCTTTCCAATGGGGAGGCAAGCAACAAAAAGCTTTTGAGTCTTTGAAAGAGAATATAAGTTCAGCTCCAGTTCTTGCATTACCGAACTTGAGACAGTCATTCAAGATTCAGACAGATGCAAGCGATTACGCCATGGGTGCAGCTCTCTTACAGCATGGTAAGCCTGTTGCATTTCATTCTGAGACATTTAATGGTGCTGTTATGAATTATCCTACATATGATAAAGATTTGTATGCGTTGGTACAAAGTGTCGAAAAATGGAAACACTATTTGATCGGCAAAGAAACAATTGTTCATACTGACCATCAGCCTTTACAATATTTGCAATCGCAATGTAAATTGCAGCAGTCACATCATTTCAGATGGATGGGCTTCCTACAACAATTTCACTTGGTAATAAGGTACAAGAAAGGTATTTAAAACAAGGTTGCTGATATGACTTCAAGGCCTATTATTAGTGCTAGTACTTTGCTTAAGAATGATTCTGTTGTGCATGAGAGCTACATAGAACAGTATGCATCAGATGTTGATTTTAAGGATGTGTATGCTAACTTGAGTGAAGGGAATCATGTTGAGGAGAATGATTATCATTTTCATAATAATTTGCTATTTCATATGGGCAAGTTATGTATACCACAAGGGGAGAGACTAAGCATGATGAGAGAGGCTCATTCTTCTCTCATAGCTGGACATTTCAGGGTAAGCAAAACAGTGGCACATTTACAGAGGTATTTTTATTAGCCTCGCATGGTAGATAGTGTTTCACGTTTCATTAGAGGTTATTTTTATGTGCTATAAGCAAGCCTAGAAATAGGAAGCTTGGTTTATATATGCCATTTCCGGTACCTTCTAGACCATGGGAAACTGTTTCTATGGATTTTGTTGGAGGGATACCATTATCTAGAAAGCAGCTTGATTATCTTTATGTAGTAGTTGATCGTTTCAGCGAGATGTGTATTCTTATGCATGTAAGAAATCTATAAATGCTGAACAAACTGCTGATTTATATTTTCAACATGTATGGGTTCATTATGGCTTGCCTACTTCTATTGTTAGTGACAGGGATTCAAGATTTGTGGGGAATTTTTGGTCCAATTTATGGAAGATGATGGACACCAAGTTGAAGAAGAGTACTTCTTTCCATCTGCAAACTGATGGCCAAACAGAGGTAGTGAATATAACCATTGTGCATATTTTGAGAAATTATTGTAGCAAGAATCCCAAGCTTTGGGATGAGCATTTTCATTACATTCAGCATGCTTACAACCGAGCCAAGCACTCTTCTACAAATACTTCACCTTTTGAAGCTTGTTTTGGGTATTTGCCTAAGTCACCTTTAGATTTTATTCTTGAGAAGGATGTGGCCATTGATGGTCATAGTGACATTGACAAATCTCGCATGTTCATTGAAAGAATTCAACTCATACATCAGCAAGTTCAAGAACAGCTTGAAAAAAGTCAAGGCAAGTACAAGGAGAGGCATGATAAGCACATAATTGATCATAAGTTTCAAGAAGGGATGAGGTATGGTTGCATATTAGTAAGGAAATAATGCAAGGAGAAGGTAAAAAGATGAAGCCTCTTCATTATGGTCCATTCAAGATCCTTAAGAAAGTTGGAAATAATGCTTTTCAATTAGATTTTCCTTCATACATGCAAATGTATTCCGTTGTGAATGTGGAAAATTTACATTTGTATGAACCTCCTTTAATTGCTGATATTGAAAGTGACATTCAGATAACATCCATAGAGGATTTCTCACCAGAATTTTTGGATGAATTGAAAGAGGATGTTATCCTTGACAGAAGGACACGCACTTCAAGGAGGGGAAATGTTAATTATGTTTGGGTTGGTCTTAAAGGCAGCAAACCGAGTAAGGCAAAGTGGATTGAGCTGGAAAAGGTGAGGGACCTATACCCTCATCTTCTTAATAGGTAATTTAAGGCTTTTGGGGTCCAAAAGCTTCCCAATGGGGAGGTGTGATCAGATGATCATGTCCTAAGTGAAAAAAATGCTCAAATTTGGAACTGCTCAAAACTAGTAATAAATTGATCGACCGGATAGTGTTCATCATTACGATCCTAAATGCATGAATGACACTCAAATCCGATGCCGGATGTGGAAGATATTCAAGTTTTAATTTTTCCTAGTAACCTTCAAAACAACACTTTGGAATGCAAAAAATGGCATATTCAGAAAATTATTTTCTTTGGAAAAATTTCATTTTTATTAAAAAAATGGATGGCCCATTAGTGGGTGCCACATGGCCTTCTCAGAGGTTTCCACGTGGCCCTCGGCCTAATGGTTCAATTTGGTTGAAAATTTTGAAGTTAAAAATTTTTGGGTCATTGGATTGACCCGACCCCACCCGACCCAGGTGGGCATGGGTCATCCGTGAGCGGTGTCTACCCGAGGGTTCGTTGTGAACGCAATGGAAGGTTGGTCATGAATGCAATGACGTGTTAGATTGTGAACAAGATGGTTGGTCATGAATGCAATGGTGGTGTCAACCCATGAACGTGGGTAAGTTTTGAACGAGAGCGGGAGGTTAAGCAGTGAACGCGGTTGGAGCTGAACGACGGGTCAAGAGTAAGGACAGGGGTCACTAAAAAATGATCAGCAGAGTTTATGGCTAAGAACTTGGGTGCTAGCCCATCCACCATGGGACTTCCGACCCATGACTATGGGCAGAGGCTTAAAACTTAACCGCCGACAGTTAACCTCCGAAACATCCACATGTGAACATGCCCTCTCACTGCCAGTTAAAGTTAATGTTCTACCATTTTGAATGCATGGTTCCGCCAGATTAGGCAGTCCACCTTTTTGGTGGAGTTATCTGTAGTCCTCCCAAGTTTGGTGGAGAGTTTTTAGGCCAAACTGGACAAAACTTCAGTTGGACATAACTTTCACTAGACAAAACCTTTTGGAGCGAATTTTTTTATATATTTTGGGTATTTTGAGCATTCCAGAGCCAATGGAATAGGTTGCAAAGTCAATAGATCTGATATTCAGGTACTTTTTCAGAAGAGAATACTGGAAAGCCATCAGGGCCTAGGGAGTGTTGGAGCTGTATTGGGCTATGGTTAACCATTGGAGGTGAAAAAAAACCCAATCTTTACTGTTTTCTATGTTCTGAACTCATTTCCACAACTTATTTTTCCTGTTTAGGCTTTCTTATCACTGTATAACCAATTTGAGCATCTAATAAGAGCAAGGACATGCCCATTTGGGGGCCTTGGACTTGGCAAATGTAGCTCAGGAGGGGTGAACTGCCTCATCAACTGCTATGTTATATTTTGTGATTTATCTTGCTGTGTTTTTCAGATTTATTATGTTAAACAGTAAAAATAAATAACACTCCTTCACACAGAAGACTCATAAATTTACCAAAACACTTTGTTTCAATTGCAAGACTATATAAACACTTTGCACACCTATTTAATGGAAATGAATACCTTGAACAACAAATACAAGTAGTTTCATTTTCACATCATGAGTGTTAACTTCTACAAGTTTTAAAGACAGAGTCTGTAAAGGGCCAGGTAGCCTCTGGATCTCATCCTTTATCAAAGGTGAAATATCCAGTAAATGCCCCTACAGTCAATCTCTGGAACATATCTAAGAAGTTGCGTTTTCAGATCACACATCCTAGATAATTTCTTTTTCATTTCCAATTTGCAACATATCAACCACATAAAAGACCAAATAAATAATATGGTCACCAATTAATTTAAAATACACACAATGATATTCTTTGCTTCTGGTGAAGCCAAGTCCCCATATATATGTATCAAATTTATGATATCACATCCTTGGTGACTGTTTTAACCCATATAAATATTTTTTTAACCTGAATATCAGTTCATTTTTACCCTTCGACGAAAATCCTTTTAGCTACTTCATGTAGATCTTAATCCAAATACTCATGTAAGAAATAAGAATGATACCTTCTGGAATATCCCAAATGGGGAAATTTATTGCTCCATGCGGGAATATCTTAAGATATTCCAATATTCCAATTTTAGGAGTATTAAAAATCAACACTGAACTATTTCAGAGATTGACTGCAGGGGAATTTACTGGATATGTCACCTTCACAAGGAAGGATGAGATCCAGAGGCTACCTGGCCCACTAGCAGACTCTGCCAATAGAACTTGTCAAAAGCTAATATTTCCCTTCAAGGAATTTCTGCAACAGTTGTCCATGAGGACGCTGTATAAGGAAGCCCATGTGAAAATAAGGCAATCCAGTGCTAGGATGCCTTAGAATATATCTGATACAAACTCCCTGTAGAATATAAGCCCAAAGAAATAACCCTAAGGGGGTTATTCAGATCTCCCACCAACAAGTATACCGAAATAATGCTTAATGAGAGAATCTTCAACAGTATTAAAACTTCAACATGTAACAACAGTGAAATAATGCCTCATGTAATGTAAGAAGGGTGAAAATCTGATACATAATCTGTAGCAGCAAATATAATACAAATTCCTTGAGGAAAATGCCTCTCAAGGTGAGCTTAAATCAACCTCAAGGGGAAATGTACATAAAACAAGAGAATACACTACTACATAACCCAAAAACTCTGTCACTGTGCAGTCTATGAGGGAAAATGACTGAAAACTGATATATATGAGATGATATAACAATATGTGCTCAAATAAAGATGGGGGAGCAAGATCTCAACCCCAGAAAACATTATTACAACAATCCTCCAAGGGATTGGCTGAAATACATAAAACAGAAAGATACCAGAGTTGTAGTGTAGCTGCTGCAACTCAAACATAATACAACATAGGAGAAGGAAGTAGATGCTGCAATAAACAATGATACCTCCTCCAATGATCTCCAAAGTGAAGGGTCTGATCCCCTTACTGAAGATTGCACTCTCTAGTGCACAAAATGAACTCCTCCTACAAACCCTCTCAGAAAATAACACTGTAAGAGAAAGGGACTGCGTTGGGCATGAGAAGAAACATATGGCCCAATGCCAAAATATGCAATATCAGCTCCGGGATTTCCTTTGCTGATCTCCTAGAGAAAGAGATGGCTCCTCCTCTACAAAACAAGCTCCGGAAATGAGATGATGAAGATCCCTCACTACAACACCAACAACTCCAAAATTTCTTGCTGCAAGAATAACGCAGTAGCTGCAAATGAATGCTTTGGCCTCAAGCCAAGATTTGAGGAAGATGAAGAACAATCTCTCCATGGCCTCCCATGGAAGAGAAGGGCATTCCTAAACTGGAATCCCTCTTGTGCTAAGTAACACAAGCTCCCTTAGTTGAAGGAAGCTTCAACTTCGAAATTCTTTCTCCAAAGATGAAACCCCAATAATGGCTTTCCTTCATCTTTTATGCAAGGCATGCTTCCTTGCCATGGACCCCACTCACATTAGGGTTTCTCTCATTTCAAATTTCCCTCCATCCAACTACGCAATCTTCTTGTGCAAGCTTCCCCTCTTGGGTACGTTGTTGACTTGGGTCAACCATGGTCTAGCTCACTTGATTTTGGCCCTTTTCACACTTGGGGCTGCTAACTTAAGCCACTTAAGTGACTTTTTGCACCTTAGGAGTGTTTATTAGATTGATACATGGGCTCCCTCACCCATTTTATTCACCTTATTAAAAATAAAACAAATCTAATGTTCCAATTACCTTATTGAAAAAATTGGAACATTACAGTCCTCCCCTCCCAAAACTTGCTTGTCCTCAAGCAAGAGCAAGGATGAACTAAAAAAATTCCTCCACTCAAGGCATGGAGTCTGAAATATCCTCATGTAGATCCTCCATCCCCCAAGCAATCAACCAAGAAAAATGAGTCACCCTCCAACTAGACAACTCCTGAAAGTACTCCTCCACCTTGTGCTCATGAGAAATAGGTGGGCTGAATTTCTAAACTTGGTAAGCTTCATAGCCTACCCCATGCTATCCTCTTCTCCACTTATGATGAATGTGGAGTGAAATCTGAACTTGGGATGCAATAGTGTTGCCTTCAAGAGGCAAGATGAAGTCTAGATCCCCAAGGATCTCTCCTCCAACGCTGCAAATCAAGCTAGCCCAAATAATCTCATATGTGATGAGTTGGAATTCATCATCATATGGCATCCAAACAATCATATGGTTCACCTCATGGAAAAACACATGGCTGAACATGGTGACCATATCATCTCCCATACTCCCCTTAGAGCATGTGCTGCAAAACAAATGGAGGTCTTCTCTCCCAAAGGGCACATCCACCCAATGAGTGTCTCCCTCCTCATGATACATATGGGGCTGCTTATGATATATGGCTGAAATTAAATGGTCTTCAAAAGATACCCAAGCCACCCCATCAAACATAAAAACCATGAAGTGCCTCCTCCAAAAATTCAAACTCTCCAAATAGCTCCTCCCACATGAAGGAAAGAGATGAAGCTTGGAAATCATGGGCTTCCCATTGTTTCTCCTGAAACATACAACATGTAAATTAGGGAGAATAATACTCCCAATGGGCATCTTCAATTCATTTCCCCCCTTCAGAATAGTGCTTCCTCTGAACAGCGTTCTACTAGTAAAATATGGAAGCATAAACTTATGAGAGCAAGGAGGTGAAATATAGTTCCATGTATGGAACGAGCGTAGGGAATAATTAGCCTGCCTCAATATATGATGCAACAAGTGTTTTTTCAGCCACTTTTTTTCTGCCACATTCATCCTGCAAGATGTGATCATGAAAACATACTTTGGTGCCAAAGGTGCACACCAAAACCCATGTGGCTTTCCCCCAAAATCCACTGCTAACATAGCCATCATTTTTTATGCAATGAACCATAAGTACAAAAAAACACAATGTACAAGAAGGAAGGATCCCTCTTTATCTAATATGCTGCTCATAAATATAAGAGAGTGCAAAGCATGTAACAAATAGTTACCTCCCTCATCATGTACTTTGGCCTTTGAGCTGAAATGGCTCAAGTGAAAATTCCCCCTTACTGCAACATAGTAGGGGAGTGGTTGTGCCAACCATCTCATCATCCTTTGGGCTATGCATATGTCCATATGCTGATATGCAACCATTAATATGCCCTCCCAAGTGGACTCCTCCATCAATGAAGAATATGCATGAAAATGCATGAAAGAAGAACCCATAAATGCTACATGTAGATCCCTCTTCTTGTGCTTGTGCAACCAAGCCAAGAAAGTCAAAATGTAGTAAGGAGTGCTCTCCTCCATTACTCCTTCATGCTCATCACCTACATGCCTCCAAAATACATAACTTGTGAAGTGGCTTTGAGAACACCTCAACAAGTAATCCAAGCCTTCAAGTGACAATGCTGCTGGCCTTTGGAGTAGGGCCACTGTAATCTCAAAGCTCCCCTCTTTGACATGAATCTTGCCAAAGACTCCTCCCATCATGTTGCTGCAAATGTAGAGCCCCTCCCATGAAGAAGGTGATGCTTGGGCATCCAAGATCAAAGAGAAATTCTCTTGCACCATGCTAGTGCCTCCTCTTTCTCCCGCAACATCCAAACAAAATATGAGCAACAAGAATGTTTTCTGCTCCTCCATACTTCCACCATACTCAATCTGAAATGGGAACATAATGAGTGGTAAGAGTAATTCCATCCCATGATGATGCACCCATGCTCTCCTCTTTGTCCATCAAGAGCAATAATTGTGAAATGATCCTGGGACCTGTGGGTTATGGATCCTCCACATTTCTGCTGGGCATACTTCATCCATAAGGCTCTGCTCTTTGGTGTAAGTATCCTACCACTTGGTACCTCTTTCACAAGAGCTACCATTGTCCCAAAACAGATTTATCCTTTTTCATTTCATGGGACATTGAAATGCAATCTCCTTCATAACAAAATTTCTAAATCACATGTGATGCATGGATCATCAATAGTGCATGAGGATGATGAGGGTTTCCTTCCTCAAAATGGCACAGCGCAGTGAAAGTCTCTTGCTCTAGACAAACAACTTGCCATGGTATGCAATCCCTCATGGAATGTATTGGACCAACAGGAAATGAAAACTCATGCATACCTTGGTAAAGTTTGGAAGGGTCTTGTGTGCATGCAAGAGTCTCTTCCCCAAATATGCTGGCTGCCTCAACTGCTGGAGATGAAGGTTGTTCCTTCATGATAAAGATAGCGCTGGTATGTGCCTCTCCATGCTTCTGCTCTATTTCTCTGTGATAACATGAAGGGCATGGTCCTTCCTCTTCTCCTTCTTCTATTTCCTCGACCCCCTTGGAGAGGTTCTTGTTGGACCCAAAACTGATGAGATCAATCTCATCCTCTGCATCATCTTGGCCTCTTCTTCTCTAAATTTCGAACTTCACAGGCTGAGCCAAGTTTGAAGCTCTGATACCACTGTAATGTTCCAAATCTGGAACTTTCTGCTCTATCGGGAATATCTTAAGATATTCCAATGATTCCAAATCCAGGAGTATTAACAATCAACACTGAACTATTTCAGAGATTTACTGTTGGCGCATTTACTGGATGTGTTACCTTCACAAGGAAGGATGAGATCCAGAGGCTACCTGGCCCACTAGCAGACTCTTCCAATAGAACTTGTCAAAAGCTAATATTTCCCTTCAAGGAATTTCTGCAATAGTGTCCAAGAGGACGCTGTATAAGGAAGCCCATGTGAAAATAAGGCAATCCAGTGCTGGGATGCCTTAGAATATATTTGATAAAAACTCCCTACAGAATATAAGTTCAAATAAATAACCCTAAGGGGGTTATTCAGATCTCCCACCAACAAGTATACTGAAATAATGCTCAATGAGAGAACCTTTAGCAGTATTAAAACTTCAATATGTAACAGCAGTGAAATAATGCCTCATGTAATGTAAAAAGAGTGAAAATCTGATACATAATCTGTAGCAGCAAATATAATACAAATTCCTTGAGGAAAATGCCTCTCAAGGTGAGCTTAAATTAGCCTCAAGGGGAAATGTACATAAAACAAGAGAATACACTGCTACATAACCCAACAACTCTGTCACGTCAAATAAAGATGGGGGAGAAAGATCTCAACCCCAGAAAACATTATTACAACAATCCTCCAAGGGATTGGCTAAAATACATAAAACAGAAAAATGTCGGAGTTGTAGTGTAGCAGCTGCAACTCAAATATAATACAACATAGGAGAAGGAATTAGATGTTGCAATAAACAATGATACCTCCTCCAGTGATATCCTAAGTGAAGGGGCTGATCCCCTTACTGAATATTGCACTCTCTAGTGCACAAAATGAACCCTTTGTGCATGCCACCTCTGAAGATAACGCTGTAAGGGAAGGAGACTGTGCTGGGCATGAGAAGAAACATATGGCCCAATGCCAAAATATGCAATATCAGCTCCGGGGTTTCCTTTGTTGATATCCTAGAGAAAGAATGAGTTCTTCCTCCACTCAACTAGCTCCGAAAATGGATGATGAAGGTCCCTCACTGCAACACCAGCAACTCCAACGTTTCTTGCTACAAGAATAACACAGTAGCTGCAAATGAATGCTTTGGCCTCAAGCCAAGATGTGAGGAAGTTTAAGAACAATCTCTCCATGGCCTCCCATGGAAGAGAAAGGCATTCCTAAACATGAATCCCTCTTGTGCTAAGTAGCATAAGCTATCTCAATTGAAGAGAGCTTCAACTTCAAAATTCTTTCTCCAAAGATGAAACCCCAACAATGGCTCTCCCTCATATTTTATGCAAGGCATGCTTCCTTGCCATGGACCCCACTCACATTAGGGTTTCTCTCATTTCAAATTTCCCTCCATCCAACTACGCAATCTTCTTGTGCAAGCTTCCCCTCTTGGGTACATTATTGACTTGGGTCAACCATGGTCTAGCTCACTTGCTTTTGGCCCTTTTCACACTTGGGGCTGCTAATTTAAGCCACTTAAGTGACTTTTTTCACCTAAGGAGTGTTTATTAGGTTGCTACATGGGCTCCCTCACCCATTTTATTCACTTTATTAAAAATAAAACAACTCTAATGTTCCAATTACCTTATTGAAAATTTTGGAACATTACAACTTCAACAGGCATTTCAAAAAGTTTTAAAAGTGACATCAGAGTCAAGCAAGGTTTCCCTTTATCCCCTATCGTTTTTTGTTTATATATTGACAAATTGGATGAGTGTCTAAATTTGCAAGTTGGGGATGGTGTTTTATTGGGGGAGTTTGTGATAAAGCTACTTCTATATGCCAATGATCTTGTACTGGTTGCTAACTTGGCCCATGGATTGTAGATGCACCTATATGCCCTTGAGCATTTCTATAAAGAAGTGGGGATGCAAGTCAATACCAGTAAGACAAAAATAATGAGTTTCTGTAATAAAAGGAAGCAAAGCCAGCATATGTTCTTCTTTGAAGGCAACATTCTTGAAGAAATAAATGAATGCAAGTACCTCAAGATTGATTTCAACAACAAGCTTAATTGGGAGGATTGCAAAAATAAAAGAATTTTAGGAGGGTGGAAATCATTATATGCACTTCAAAACAAATGTAGAGAGGTTGAGTTATGGGACTCGAATGCGATTAAAGTGATTTTTGGACTCCTAGTTTTTCCAGTGATATTATATGGGTGTGAATTGTGGACTAGCAACATCCCCATTTCAAAATGGAAAAAAATTGAAAAAAATAAAAAATGCTTTGATCATGAGCAAGTTCAAAATAAAAAGTTCGGTTCCTTCTGAGATAATGTTGAGTGAAACTAGAGAAAATACCATCGAAGCAATTTCTATGGTGTGTCTTATAAGGTATCTAAAAAGAATTGAGAAAATGGGAGAAGGTAGTGTTGGTGTCCAGGTATGAAAGAGTTATTCACCCTATTCTGACATTAATTTATCAATCCGGGTGCGTATCCTTTCAAGGCAACGTGAAAGGTATATGCAGGGGCAAACGTGTAATCCATTCTGACCAAGGGTTCATGGTTTAAGATTCAAAACATGGCTGTGAGATTAAACTAACTACAAAACTTCAGAAATAATCATAAATAGGAAAGAACCGCAACAACAAGCATAAACTATTAAATGACACACACACAAAGACGCAACACCTGATCAGAAGAACAGGCCCAGCTCTTTGATCAGGGTTGCGTTAGTCACGGAGAAGATTGGAGCAGCAAAATA